>JADRCD010222003.1:48625-58625 GCA_019843815.1 Montemys delectorum | reverse complement strand
AGATTCACGGTTGAAATGGAAGTGTAGCTTCCCTATGAGAAATAGGAGCCAGGTGGTAGCTGGCAAGGGCAAGACAAGTTTCTCTTACCCCTCTCTTCCTCCTCCTTCTCTTCCTCCTCTTCCTCCCCTCCTCCTCTCTGAGTCAAGGTCTCACTCTGTAGTTTTGAATGGCCTGGAGCTTCCTATGTAGGTTGGCCTGGAACTCACAAAGACCATCAGTCTCTGTCTCCCAAATGCTGGGATTAAGGGCGTTGCTCCATGCGCCCCCCCCCCCCCCCCCATTTTTCTTCTTAAGCCCTGTTCCTTTGGCACCTTTTTGCCTTACCCACACAGCTTTTTGCTGCCCACAGATTCTCCTATACTCTCTTCAAGTCAGTTGTTTTATCAATACCCTTCAAGCTTCCTTCACTTGTTTGAGTGGCAGGGCTGGGACCTGGAGAAACGTGTTCAGAGCTACTGTGCTTAAAGAATCCTCTGAAATGGTTATAAACAGTCTCATGTTCAAAACTTCCTCTAATATATTTTCTTTTTTTTTTCTTTTTTTAAAATTTGTTCCAGATAACAATCATATCTCGTGAGCATCACACTGGTAGCCCACAGCACCACGGATATGTTTGTTCCTAGGTAAGTCCACGGCCACTGTTTTCTACAGTGTTTTTGGAGTTTTGGTTGGAACGTATAGAATTTAAGCACATTTGCTATTTGAAAGTACCTTTGTTTTTGCCTTGAGCAACTAGCCAGAGGCATTTTAAATTATGATGGTAACTAAGAAAGTAAGATCTATGCAGAGAAATCTGAAGAATCTTATCCATTCTTAGTTCTTGTTAACAGGCTCATTGTGCGCCGTGTGGATGGCTTGGGTCTAGGACAGATTTCTCTCTGAACTTGACAGCATGGGTATATGAGTGTAATTTGGCCTTTCGTTTTCCCTGGCAGCCGGTGCCCGTCCATTTATATGGTATGTTCACAGGAGAGCTGACAAGTGTTGAGAGGTTTTATTTGATATGCATTTTTTTCCTTTTAAGATGAAAAAAAAAATCCGTAAAAATAGGTACTTGTTAGCTAGTTTTCCTAGTTAGTCTTGTGATCATAACCAACTGTTTCATTAAAGAGTTTCACCCAAGCACATTAGTGCACTGAATGATTTCGTCGTGTTTAATATTCATGGCAAAGCTGTACCCAGGGAGAGATTTTAATGATACAAATGCAAAGCCACGTTATTTTTCCTGTATGACTTGCAAAAGCCATTCCTTCTAAAACAGGGCTATTTATGCTAATTTGCAATAGTTACTGAATTGCAGGCGGCTCTGTGAATTTACTTTTCTTGGCAGTTCTAGAATATCCTGCCATAACACATACTGAAAAACTGTTTGACGGGTTATGAAAATCTGGATGCACTGTAGGTCGTCGGTCTTGTGCAAACCATGAAATGGTGATTCCATTAGGAAAACAAAGCCTGTTATCTGATCAGGTTAAGGGAGCAGTCAAACAAGGAAAAATCCGGGGTTTTGAATGGAAGACAAACTCTGTCTGGGTACAGAGGCTCTGTAGGAAGGTTGGTTACTTGCTGTGTAACTTGGTGTGTGGTACCCAGCCCTTACATGGTTTTCTTAGTCTTTTTGAAGCCGCTGGGCTGCACTGTCCATGGAACTCACCTGGGAGGCTAGTGACACACACCTTTCTCTAGAAGACATTCATTGTTTTGAGACAAGGTCTCATGTAGCTTTAGCCAGCTTCAAACTGACTCTGGAGTCCCCAATGAATTTGAACTCATCAGCTTCCGGCCTCTATCTCCAATGGACTGGGATACAGGTGTTTGGAATCACAGCTAGCTTGGCAGCTTAATTGACTCTTTTTTTTTTTTTTTTTTTTTTTAGAAGACTAGAAAAAACTTTATTGTCTTTATTATACATTACACACTCACTGCAGATATGGTCACCTGGACAAGACCACGCAAAATAATATCAGTCAGCATTCCAAAAGAGTGCTAATTAGATTCAGTGGAAGAAAGAAAGAAAGAAAGGAAGAGAAGAGAAGATATGAAGGGGAGAAGAGGGTGACTGGAGGCTGTTAGAGTTAGATCTGATAGAGATATATTGTTTATGTATATATCATATATATATTATATATATGTGTGTATATACATATAGACAATAGATGTATATATTGAATGAAAGTACCAGAGATTAAAAGATGATGTATCAAAAATAAATTTAAAATAAAAAAAAAACAGGTGAGACCACTCCTTGATCAAGTATCCAATTTTACCACTGGAAATTTTTAATCACTTTTGATGCTCTTCTTAGCATATAAAGCATGTAAGTCTATTACAGTTTTTATGTTCGTTTGCATTCTCTATGATGTGAATGAAGTTAGATGAACAAGTTAATTGACCATCTGCATTTCTTATCTATTTTTCTTCCTTCGGAAGTGGAATATAAAAATACTACTTCTATCTTAGTGTTAAAAATCATTTCCTTGGCTGGGCATGGTAGCACATGCTTTTGATCCCAGTACTGGAGGCAGAGCCAGGCAGACCTCTGTGAGTTGGAA
The DNA here is from genome assembly GCA_019843815.1 of Montemys delectorum. Lineage (NCBI taxonomy): Eukaryota > Metazoa > Chordata > Mammalia > Rodentia > Muridae > Montemys > Montemys delectorum. The sequence continues at coordinate 56,072 of JADRCD010222003.1, read as the reverse complement.
GCTAGCCTGAGCTACATAGAGAGTTCAAGCCAGGCAGGATTATATGGTCCTGTCTTTATAATAATAATAATAATAAATATAGTAGTAGAAGTAATAATAATCTCAATAAATCTAAGATAAATACTGAACAGCTACAATCCCAGCGCTGGGGTAGAAGCTGAGTCAGAGATTAAAATTTCAAGTTCATCTTGAGCGACCAGCAAGTTTGAGATCAGGCTGTACTACCAGAGAACCTGTCTCAAAAGAGAAATCTTTTTAGCCAAGCATGGTGGAGAACATCTTTAATCCCAGCACTTGGGAGGCAGAGGCAGGCAGAGCTCTGTGAGTTCAAGGTCAACCTGGTCTACAAGAGTGCGTTCCAGGACAGCCAGGGCTACGCAGAGAAACCCTGTCTCTAAGAAAACACAAACAAATCTCTTTAAAACTATACATCATCATGTATGTCCAACCCAGGCTGTAGGTATCTCTCAAAGCACTTCACATAGTTCAGTAGTTTATCATTCTGTCTCCTTCATTTTGTTTGTCTTCTTGCTGTTCTTCAAAGATCAGCACCCTTTCTCTCATTCACTACAGTGTTCCCTATGCCCCAAGAAAGTGTAAGACAGTGCCTTGCACAGACTCTCAATGTCTACTCGTTAAACAAGTGGACGACCTCTGTTTCTTCCCAATGTCTTTACATAGAATCACACACTCCCACCCAGGTTAGGAACCATCTCTAAGGAGGTTAGACACGGCTAACAGTGTGGAATCATGTAATCCACCAAGGTCACCAATCATTAATAAAGCAATCACACAATAGCTCAATAGCGACACACCCAATAATTAATTATCATTTCAGAAAAACAGCTTTAGAGGATCAATTAAAAATAATAACAAAATTCTCAGAATGTATTCTGTACCTGTAATTCTGACAACCACTGCCCATGGTTTAAGAACTGATCTTAAGACATTGCTATGTGATATCTCGTATATCTTACGGTATTGACAAGTTTATTTATAAAGGGTTGCCTATCTTGCTAATGGCCTACTGTTTATTTCTCTTTTTAAAGTCTTTATATCATTTTATTAATGTTCTAAAGGACACTTTACAACTATTTGGAAACTCTTTGAATCATTTAAATTAGATGAAAGATTACATATTTTATCGTTTAAATTACAAACCAAGGTCCTTTCCCCCAAGACACCTAATTTACCACAATTACAAACAAAACAATCTTGTTTAAAAATATTTGGAGAAAAATTTTACTTGCTTTAACAAAAAGTTGAGTCAGGATCCAGAAGTCTGCTGGGTTTAAACCAGTTTCCCTATTTTATTTTGTAAATGCGTTTAATTTTATGGTCCAACTGAAGATTTTCTTTGTGTAATGTATAATAAAGACAATATTGTTTTTTTCTGGTCTTCTAAAAAGAATAGCATTAATCTACAAGATAAGCATATGGATTTAAAAAGCAATTTGAAGACAGTTCCATTTAAAAATTGACAGTGGTAGGTTCCTTTGTACCTATGATGTTCCTAACGTGGGTCTTTGACCAAGTTTATAGTACTAGGCAGGAATTCCCTCCCTTACATCCAATGCAAATGCCGTCGGTGGTACCCAAATTGTATCACCATTGGGTCAGTGAGCACATTTTGCCTGACAGGTTAGTATTGTAGCATGCACAGTTCACCACCTGCTAATACAATTGATTAGTTTTTTTTTCTTTCAATGGACTGACTAGCACCTTCCTCCACTGTGACAGCTAGCCAGCAGAGAGAACGTCTTCAGGTCAGTTCTGGGCTGATGTCTTTCTGTCCTGCAAGAAATGTATGTAGTATCTTCAGCAACTGGGTCTGATCATCTAGTTTTGGTGGGCAACCAAGAGTAGTGGCAATAGCCAATGTTGTATTGGGGTCCTCTAGAGCCTCCCTAGCCAATAACTCAGAGTTCTGACTCCTCTAAGCAAAATGGAATAATTATATCTGAAGCTAAAATATAATGGAGACATCAGAAGAAAACCTGAATAGACTAAGGAGTGTTGAGCACATGTTCATAATTTTTGCAGCTTTGTCTTTCAATAATGAATTAAACCAAACTTAATTTAAAATTGTTATTGTGACTTACGGTTTGTGAAATTATCTACAGAAATATATAATCAGAAATGAATCAGGAGTAAACGTTATCACCTAGGTCAAGGGTAGATAAAAAGTGTTACTTTTGATTGAACTAGAAATATGCTTACTGTATCTTATAGATAATTCTTTTCTTAAAGGTTTATTTAGTTATTGTATATGAGTATACTGTAGCTATCTTCAAACATACCAGAAGACCATTACAGATGGTCGTGAGCTACCATGTAGTTGCTGGGAATTGAACTCAGGATCCCTGGAAGAACAATCGGTGCTCTTAACCTCTCTGTGTGCCATCTCTCCAGCCCCTAGATGATTCTTTATCACTTTAGAAACACTTTCATTTTCTCTTTTTTTTTTTTTTTGCCACAACCAAATAATATTTCATTACATGAAAGATCTAACTGGCTTCCAAGGACAGATATTAGGTTGAACCTGGTAATCACCTCAGTAGTTAATAACTTTGTGAACAGTCATTTTACTGTTTATCCATAGAGGTCGATCTGCCAGCTGAAGAAATAACCACACCAAATAACCACAAATAACCACATCCTCTCCGTGAAGGCTTCTAAAATTTGATCTTTTTTCATTTGTATATGTGCGCTAGGCACATGCACTTACATGTTTGCATGTGTGTGGGCACACATGTGCGGGTGCATGTGGAGACTGGAGGCTGATCTGAGGAGTCATCCTCCACTGCTCTTTCATCTTATTCACTGAAGTATGGTCTTTAAACCAAGCCAGAACCCTCAGATAGGCTATTCTTACCAGCCGTCTGGTTCTGGAAATCCCCTGCTTCAACCTCTGCAATCTGGAAAGACAGGTGGGTCACCCTGCCAACCTGGCATTTCCTTGAGTTATGAGGATCCAAATTCTGGTTTTCATGCTTGCACATCTTAACCACTGAGCCAGCTCTCCAGCCTCGGTTGACATAATGTATATTTCCACCAGGAATATGTAAATTTGAGTATTTTCTACTTGGTATTACCAAACTTTCAGGGTTTTTTTTTTTTTTTTTTTTTTTTTTTTTTTTTTCAAAATTTTTGGGGTTTTTTTTTTTTTTTTTTTTTTTTTTTTTTTTTTGCAAATTGTTGAAGAAAACCAGAGTCTCACTTTTTCATTGCTTTTCTCATATGATTCTCTGCTCTGTTAGGTTTTTTTCCAACTTAAAAAAGCTTCTTTTTTTTTTTTAATGTAAGGGAGGTAGCTTTTTGCTTGCTAATTACAAGTTGCAAAACAACTTATATCTCACTGTTGGAATTTCCACTTGCTTGTGGTGACTTTTGCTGTATGAAGATTTCACACTCTCTGTCTCTCTCTGTGTCTGTCTGTCTGTTTGTCTGTCTGTCTCTTTCTCTCTCTGTCTCTGTCTCTCTGTCTCTGTCTCTCTCCATCTCTGTCTCTGTCTCTGTCTCTGTCTCTGTCTCTCTCTCTCTCTCTCTCTCTCTCTCTCTCTCTCTCTCTCTGGATGGGAGTGTTCAAGACAGGGATTCTTTGTCTGCCCTGGCTCTCCTGGATCTCAATCTGTAGACCATGCTGGACTCAAACTCACAGAAATCCTTCTGCCTCTGTCTCCTGAGTGCCGGACTAACAGTGTGTGCCACCACTGCCCAGTTGAGAGGGATTTTTCTTACTTAGTTGAATTAAACAAAATGTTATTGACTCAAGGTTAGAAAAAAATATATCATATTGCATTCCATTATAGGGGTATGCTATTTTTCTTCTAGGCTACAGTATAGATAGTTTTTAATACCTATCTTAACTTTTTTAGCTGTTTCAAATTTTAAAATACTGTTTGTGTGGAAATCAGAGAATATGTGCGAGTTGGTTCTGTCTTTCCACTTTGTGGGGTCTGGAGATTGATCTCAGGTCATCAGGCTTGGTGGCAAGCTCCTGTACCCACTGTACACAAGCTCCTTGCCAGCCTGTGTTAGAAATTTGTCTTGGTATAAGAAAGGTTTAATTCCTGTCCTAATCACTTGTCTACAGTGATCTTTACTGCAATCTTCCTCCTTTCTCTCCCCACTGCCCCCCAACCCATCTACGATTCCTCCTTACCAGCATCTCTGTCTGTATTTTCCTTTTCCCTCTCTGCCTTGCAGTAGGGTCTTGGTATATAGCCCCTCTCAAGCAGTCTTCCTGCATCAGCCTCCCCAGCGCTAGGACTACAGGATGTTCCTGCCACATCCAGCTTGTTTGTTTGTTTTGGTTTGTTCTTTTCAGGTTTTGGGAACTTTTTTTGTTTTGTTTTGTTTTTATCTCCTATCTGTTTGAATCAATGTCTGAATTTTATTTTTCTTTTCTATTTCTTAATATACATATTTTTACACATCTTAATTTTTTTGTTTTGTTTTGTTTTGTTTTTGAGACAAAATTTCTCTGTGTAGTTCTGGCTGTTCTGAAACTCACTCTGTAGACCAGGCTGGCCCCGAACTCAGAAATCCACCTGCCTCTGCCTCCCAAGTGTTGGGATTAAAGGCATGTACCACCATTGCCTGGTTTACATATCTCAGTTCTTAAAAATATTCCCATTCGGCATCTGTCTTTAGGCTCCTTTGAGGTGACTACAGGGTTTAACTTTTTATTTGATGGCTGATTTTTTTCCTCTGTTAACAAAATTTGTTCTAGTTGTTTCCTTGAGTAACATGGTTAGAAGTTTATAAGGAATGAAAAATGTGTTTGCAATTGTGTGCAAAAGCTGAAACCTCATGAAAAAGACAGGTCTATTTCAAAGGAAATTCTTCAGTCCAAGAGAAGAGTCCATAGAGTCAGACCAGAATACACATACACACACACACACACACACACACACACACACGAGGGGGAGAGAGACAGAGACAGAGACAGACAGACAGAGAGAGAGAGAGAGAGAGAGAGAGAGAGAGAGAGGCAGACAGGTAGACAGACACAACCATACACACATGTGACGTGTTATATAGTTCAAAATGAAAGATGGATCCATTTGGGCAATGAGATGGTAGAAGAAAGTATTTTAGTTCCACCTTGGAATCTGGCAAGTTGATTTTCCTTAATTGATTATTCTCTGTGTATGTGTGCTCACACATGTGGAGGTCAGAGATCAGTGAAAGCTGTCCTTCAGATGCTGCCCACCTTGTTTTTTTGTTTGTTTGTTTTTTGTTTTTTGTTTTTGTTTTTGTTTTTTGGGTTTTTTGTTGTTGTTGTTGTTTTTTTTGTTGTTGTTTTTTTTTTTGAGAGAGAGCCTCTACTTGGCCTGGAACTAGCTGTTTAGGCTGAGTGGTCTGGCCAGTGAGCCTTAGGAATCCATTAGCCTCCACCATCTTACCTCTGGGATTCAGAGTCCCCATCCATTGTGCCTAGGTTTTCAAATGTGGTTTCTGGGGATTGAACTCAGGCCCTCATGCTTGTATAGCCGGGACTGAGCTATGTCCCCATCCCTGAAATTGATGTTAAACTGTACTAGTTGGACAAGAAGATGTGCATCTATAATCCTAGCACTTGGGAGACTCAGGAAGGAGGAACTTGAGTTTTAAGACAAGCCTGGGTTACAGAGTAAAACCTTGTCTCAAAAAAGCTAGAAATATCACATTTATTGTAAGGTGGCTCTGTCACTGACAAAGTGTTTTAATAGGAAACAGCAGCAGTTGGTTTCATAACACTTGGAACTGCAAGATTATAATGACAATGGGATAATCACATGCAACGTTTGTGTGTCAAGAAGGGGAGGGGCAGAGAGAGGTCTGCTCCATTTCCCTTCCTCTGTGGGCTGTGCACAGATTAGCCCTGGTTTAGCTTAACCTGGAAGCTTATACAATTAAGGATATGAGATCAAATAGTCAGTAGACTGTTGAATCCTGCAAATCATTTGGAGCATCAAGCTCATAGACTTCTTTTTGCTATTGGACTGCTTATGCACAGTTCCTGATTTTCTATTCTTACATAAAGTGCTTTGGGCGAACACAAGCTGATTCTTATTCATATAAGTACAGAAGAGGTGGACCACCAGGCATTCAGAAAATAAAATTCACGGAGCAGGAATGTTTCCCCCTCTTAGCATTATAAAGTGCTCAGACTTAGGTCAGCTCTCTCTTCTTCCTGGGAACATATGACCACTAGCATTCTGCCTTGTTTGGGAGGGGATCGTGGCAGGAACTGTGTAGCCCAGGATAGCCTTGAGTTTGCAATCCTTCTCCCTTAGCCTATAAGCATGTGCCACCATGCCTGGCTGAATACAGACACTTGTGAGACTTTAATAAAGATTGACACATAGAAAATGATCATGTACTCAAAGCACTCCCAGACTGTGTAGTAGAACTTAGATGTCTTTTACATTTGAAATAGAAATAAATAGAAATTGCTCTCTAAATTATGCTTAGATTCTCTTTCTTCTTGCAAATATAATCTTGAAATTAAAGCAAGTATCTCAAAGGTACGAATCCATCATCTTCAGGAGACACAATTTGGGGACCTCTGAGTAGGTTTTGTCTATACACAAATGTAGCTAAATGAAGTCAAAGTTAACTCTTAATATTTACTTTTAATATTTGGCAAATGCATGCTATTTTAAATAATAAAAGTATAACATTTTACTTTTTTGTAAAGAGGAGAAAAAACATAACTAAGAAAAGGCACACATTTCATTTAAATAAAATTTATGCCAGGGCTGGAGAGATGGCTTAGAGGTTACGAGCACTTGCTCTTGCAGAGGACCCTAGTTAGGTTCCCAGGCTCCAGATCAGGCAGCTCACAGCTGCTGTAACTCTAGCTCCAAGGGATATAATGTTTACTTCTGGCTTCAGTAGGCATCTATATACACATGGAACAGATAAACACACATCCCCATGAATTATATATGAATAATAAATCTCTTTTTTTAAAGGAAGGAAGCTAATTCACTATAATTTACTTGTGTCAAGTGTTTTTCTGGGGATGAGGAAATGGGTGAATTAAAACTGGGGCTAGAAGGGGGATGATTTAGATGATTAATCCTTGGAAATGTTCTGCTAATACATCTTTAAAAATTGTCTCTTGTTGGGCTAGCCTGCGCCACTGTGAAATGGATGGCCATTGTTGGTGAATGAAGACATGACAGCAGTAAGGCAGTGGCAGCGAGGCAGCTTTGAAGCCCGTGATGAGCAAGAGCGGATGGAAGGGAATAGTCCCCGGCAAAGCAACAAAGCTATTAAAAGCAATTAAAGCTATTTTTTAAATAAATGTCAAGGCCTGTGGTATGGCTCTCATCGCTAGCTGATTTTACTGCCTGAGTAGTGTGACTCTTTGTTTGATTCCTTTTTAGTGGTTCCTCATAAAACTGCGTGTCAGAAATGAGAATTGAAAAGCCTTTAAAAAAAAAAAAAAAAA
>JADRCD010222003.1:0-39682 GCA_019843815.1 Montemys delectorum | reverse complement strand
GGGGGGGGGGGGGTGTTGATGATCACCTTGACCTGGGGCTACAAATGATTGTGAGCCACCAGGTGCTTGGAAGCAAACCCAGGTCCTCTGTCTAGAGCATCACATGCTCTTAACTTCTGAACCTTTCTTCAGCCTTCCTCTCCACTTCGGGGGTTCTAAGCATTGAGTTCGAGTCTTCATGCTTTTGTGGCAGTCTACAAACAGAGCCATCTTCTCATCTTAGAAAGCCCTCTCTTAGGCATTCTAAGCAAGCTAGAGATGATTTTGATGGGGAAACGTTTATAGGTTACATACAAACACTTGTGTTTGCCACTGATTCCCCCGTGGGTCCAAAGAACTAACTGTACTGTTGTAGAATCTACTAGTGGTTTTCTTTGTAGCACTTGATAACCAGTGTATTAGATCCGAAGAAAATCTTGTTAGGGCAGAGTACTGTCTATTATACGTAGCAGGGCTGGTTTATCAGCAAATTACCCAAGTAGAGATTTGACTAGTTTTATTTTGTGAACTAAAGCTAAAACTAAATCACCTTGTCTTGAGCAGCAGACATACATGGAAGTGTTGTTTCACCAAGGCTTGAACTCAGGCTCTTAACCCTGAGCCCTCAAATCCTAGCTTCATAAAAGATGTGGAAAGTGTGTTGAGGGGTGTGTCAGGCCTCTAGTCATCCATTTCTCGTGAGTCTTTGTTAGGAACTGGGCTGGAGTGTTGCTAGGTGGCTTCAGAAGACTTCCTTCCATCTCTTGTCTGCTGCTTTTCCATATGGGCAACTTCTCTGGCTGTGTGATATTTCTCGGCTCGACTGACTGTAGCCCCAGGCTTCACAAAGCCTTTCAGGCTCTCTTCCCAGAGGGACTCAAAGCCAAGGTGGCCAAATCTCCTTCAGAGCAGAGCAGTCTCTGAATGTCATTTTTACGGCATTGTATTGGACAAAGAAAGTCACAGACTAAGCCAAGAGTGAGAAAAGTGTCTGTATGAGTGGTGTGTCATGAATTCACAAGGTGACAAGAATCTGATGGTGGTCACTTTGGAGACAGACAGAATAGTTGGTCATGAATAGGGAGAGAACCATTTTGTTGTTGTTGTTGTTGCTTTTATAGACAAGCTCACATTGTAGCCCAGGCGGGCCTCAAACTCATAGCAATTGTGCCTTAGTCTCCTGAATTCTTGGATTATAGCTTTCAAGGCCTGCAAGAGAAATAGTCTTTTTATTTTAGCGGTTCTCAATCTGTGGGTCTTGACCCTGGTTGAGAGTCAATGGCTCTTTCACAGTGGTAACCAAAGGCCATTAAAAAGACCCAAGCCCACAGATATTTACATTACCATTCATGACAGTAGCAAAGTTACAGTTATACAGCAATGAAAATGACTTCAGAGTTGGGGGTCACCATAGCATGAGGAACTGCATTAAAGGGGTGCAGTAGTAGGAAAGTTGAGAACCATTGTTTTGTTATTTTCTTTACCCAACCCTGACCCCCAGCAGGGCTCATGCTTGTCACACAGGCTGGCCTGGAACAAACTGTGCAGCCCAGGGTAGTTTAGAACTCGCCACCCTCCCTCCCAAGTGTTGAGATAACAGAAATGTGCCACTAAGAGAGCGGTTCAAACACTGGGACTGCCTTTAGCTATGCAAGATTGGCTTAAATGACAGCTGAAGGGACTGGCAGTTAAGAACGTGCCATCGGATCCTACCCTGCTCTAGATAATCTAGATAAAATATGAGCTTAGGAGACGTAGGAGGGAATAGTTATAATCAGATGCTGGATGGGTGAATTACCCATTCGTGTTCTTCTGGGTGCTAGCTAGCCTGCACTGCTGTGAGTGATACCCTTGGGGGTCATGACCATAGCTTCTGCAGTGAGCCGGTTGCACCCCACTCTTCCTCAGCTTCACAGGATAGAAACACAACACAACACACACTCCTGTTTTTTTTTTGTTTTTGTTTTTGTTTTTGTTTTGTTCACCTTTATTGACTTTTACAGGGAGTGAGAGCTTTAGAGTTCTGCCCAAATCTCAGAGGCTGGTTTATATAAATTATATAAATCTATTCAAGATAAGCACCTTAAAGTTTATTGAAGTAGCTCTTTTTTGTTGTTTTTGTTTTTAATAATCTTCAGTCACGTGTTCTAACCCTGACACTTACAGTTCCCTCAGGCAGCATTCTATAAAACATCATTTGAAGGGGACAGTCTTTTAGCAGTCTGAGTGATTTTTCAGTTGGAGGTGTCTTACTCAAGGTTCAGAGAGTGACCTACCTGGTGCATTCAAGTCTGTGGGCCTTGATGGGTACAGCATTCAAGCCTTTTCTGGTTACACCTGCTCCTGGAATGTCTGCACTAAGCCCCAGGTTCTGGCAGATTCCTGTGTCCCTGGCTCTAACTAGTTTCACTTGTATGGTAGAACAAGGAGACAGTCTGAACATCCCCCCCCCCCCCCCCCCACCCCTGGCACCTAGAAGCTTTTTTTTCTGGTACTTAAACTACTCCCTGTTCCCTAGGCTTTCCTGCCCCACTGCTAGGATCCCTCAGAGCCTAGGTAACTAAAGTGGCTTCCCAAATGAAAACATGGGACAAGCCATATACAAGTCCTTCCAGGCCAAGAACTAACTGTGACTATTAAAATATAGATTAGCTGGTACTAACTGGCTACCCATTCTGCTTTTAAAAAAAAAAAAAAATCCTCATTCTTTCTATAAGTTATTACCCCACGTCCCCCAAACCTCCCCAAACCGCAGTCTTCTACCTTTTTTTCAAATACCTGACACTGCTTTCCATCCCATTCCTAGAGCATCTAGGCTGTCAAAACTTCAGTGATGTGCATTCCTGTCAGCCCACGCTTGGAATGCTGAGGCAGAAGGTGAATGGGTTTGAGATCATCCTTGCAACTGAGAGAAAACCAAACCAAACCAAACCAAAACAAAACAAAACAAAACGGAATCAAAACAAAACAAAAGACCATGGTTCACATAAATCAAGGGAAGCTATTCCTTGAGCTATTTGTTGTTGAGCGAGTCTAGCTATGTGGCCAATGTAGCTCATGCTGACCTTGAATGTAGAGCCCTGCCTCCCTTCTTAACTGCTGGGATTATGGGCCGAAGCAACCACATCCTGCTCTACATGTTAAGAATTAAGACCTGAATCAAAGCAATCCCTGAGCAGTCAACCAATTCTGAAGCCTCGGGAGGGGGAGGGCACACACGAGGTGGCAAAGAAGGGTCTGGGCATCGGAGGCTTTTCTGTAATCTGTTCAGGCCTCGATGTTCTGCAATTTTCTCGTCCCCTGCATGACCTTCTGACAATAGTATTTGGTAAGACTAGTCACACAGGATGAGACTGAGAGCTGAGTTGTGGAACTCCTGTAGTACTAAAAAGGACATGAGGTCTCCCTTGAGCCAGGTATCGGAGCAATATCAACCAACCAGACCCTCCAGAGCTCCCAGGGACTAAACCACCAACCAAAGAGGACCCATGGCTCCAGCTGTATAGGTAGCAGAGGATGGTTTTATCTGGCATCAATGGGAGGGGAGGCCCTTGGTCCTGTAAAGGCTCAATGCCCCAGTGTAGGGGAATGCTAGGGCAGTGAGGTGGGAGTGGGTGGGTGTCTGGGGAGCACCCTCATAGAAGCAGGGGGAGGAGGGATGGGATAGCAGGTTAGCAGAGGAGAAACTGGGAAAGGGGATAACAGTTGAAATGTAAATAAATAAAATATCCAATAAAAAAAAGAAGGAAATGAGAGATGGTAGTACACAGCTCATATTTTGGTGGCATGTGTAAGGCCTTAAGACTTGGGTTTAATCTCTCTGATTTGTTTGTTTGTTTGTTTAAGGAAGAAAATGAAATTTGGGGATATGTGTACCCACATATCCAGAAATATTGTCCAGAAATTGACAACCAAGCAAAACTTCATGCTACCAAATGAGATAAAAGTGGGGCACTTGTTCATCTAAATCCTTTCCCAGGAACGCCCCACCTTACTAAATGCCATTGGCCGGGTTCAAAGTAATGTTAAAAACAAAAAAGTGGGGTGTGGTAGCTCACGTCTATAATCCCAGCCCTCTGTACTTGGGAGCTGGAGGCAAGGGGGATCAGAAGTTTATAGTCAGTCTCAGCTACTTAGCAAGTTCAAAATCAGCCGGGACTATGTGAGACAATGTCAGAAGCAAAGAGGGAAAACGTACTATTTTCAAGGTACAAGATTTATTGCGTGTCTGTGGAATAAGAACGCACCATGTGGCTAAGATAGGGATTTTGAAAAATCAATGCGGTCTGGCGGCTTCTAGAAGCTGTAGGAATTATACTCTAAGTTAGGTATTGAGGTAAGAGGAGAAATGTCCTGGCTTATGAGGCAACAGGCCTACTAGGCTCACAGGAAACTTGGATAGGTGGCCCCCACACAATGAATGCCCAAGATTACTGCCTGCCATGTGTTGAGAAGTCACAGGAATTGTGATAACCACGACTTGAGAGTGTTGTGTGCATGCAGCCATAAAATGGGAGACTTTAGCAGGTCCTGGTGACTTCCCTCACAAGACTCCCACGGGGCAATGTGTGTGCAGCTTTTGACACCCACTTCCTTTTCTGCAGAAACGCCCTCTCTTCTAATGATGCCGACCAAGACACCCTCTCCTTTCTACCAGAGCTAGCTGCCTGTGCGGCTGCCTCACCCTCACCCACATACTTCCTCAAATCCCTACTGCCCACACTGGAGCGTACTTTGCTGGATCTGGATCAGAAGAGGGGTTCTCAAAGTTCTCCCGGGGGCGCGCCCCGGAGGGCGTGGCGAGGACAAAGCCCCGCCCTGCGATCAGAGCTGGCCGCTCTAGCAGAAGCCCACGTGAGAGCTGTTCCCCGGCTTGCCCTTAGCAGTTCGCAGACGGGTGCAGCGGGGCTGGGCGAGGGAGTGCCTGGGAACAGTCTGTGTGCTCCTGGCGCTGTGCCTTGCAGCTGGCGGGAGGGTGGGGTCGCCCTGCCCTGCTGGGAGCTGCTGACCGGAAAGCCGATTGGGGATGGGAGCCCCTTGGCTCCCCACTCCTGCTCAGAGTCTGGTGACCTTGAATGTGAGGCAGAAAGGTTTTGGATAGCATTACTATTTGGGCCATGGAAGACTCAAAGGCTCTTTTCCAGGCTCTTTTCTGGCTGCCCCCTGCCCTGTGACCTTTGCTAAGTAACTTGATCTGGGGCTTCAGTTTCCCCAATTGTCCTTAGGGACTGAGGCTTGAAAGTGGACAGGAAACATGTCATGTCACATTACATTCACTCCATGTCTAGTGAGCATTTAGGATGTTCGTCCATGTCCTCATCCCGGGGAGGGGGGACGGGGTTTGGTGCCTAGTGCCAGCACTGTGCCAGTTAGGTGCTGGGGCTCCAGAGTGGGCAATGAGACCGGTTTGGTCTCAGCTTCCTCACCCGGCTACAATTGGCTTCAAAGGTCATGAGAAAAGGCGAGGTCTATGACGTACTTCCTGTAGTCCCTGGCACAAAATGGGCTCCTAACCCAAGCTACCGGCTACCGGCTTCCGGCGGAGGCACAGAGGGTTTGAAGACAGCTGTTCCTCTGAGACTAGCCTGGTCTGGAGAAGTGGAAACAGACCTTGCAAGCTGGGTGTGCACAGCTCAGAGCTGGGCTCAGTTTCCATGCTGCTGGCTAGCCAAGAAGGAATGCAATTACTCATTAAGCACACTCCCATTGATCCCTGCCTTAGCGAAAGCTTCTCAACGTTGCTGTCAAATTTCCAATCCAACCCCTGTTTTTTTTTTTTTTTTTTTTTAATTATTATTATTTTTTTAAAAGCCCAACGAACGTTTCATGGATATTTCCCCCTGAATTCACACTTTCTAACGAATAAGAAGGAAACCAGATTGGCCTACAGAAGAGGTGATTTGTATATTGGGATAATCTGGGGATGAAATTACCATCATTTAATGGCAGAGTTGGTAAAACCACATAGACTTCAACCGTCACTGTGGCTCTCTGCTTTATGTCTGGAAAATAGTCATACTTTGTGCCTTAGTGATAATATAAAAAATACTGCTGCCCCTGCTGCCACTAGGTGGTCCTCAACAGCTGTTTCTGTTTTGATGTTGTAGACTCCCGTTGTGACCTTAGTTTCACCTTTTTCCTGTCAGTAGCCACTTTAAGGTCCTGTTGCTACAAGAATTAAGGGAAAGCCCATTAGTAATGAGTTATAACCACACCCCTGACTTCTGCAGAATGTTGAGTAAATCAAACTTCTGTTCTTTCTGGAAAAAAACCTGCCGCTGAAACTGGGATCAGGGCTAAAGAAAGCCAGCTGGATTCTGTGTCTGCCTGCCGCTGGCAGTTTCTGTTTACAATCATTTATCATACAACATTTTTTTTTTTTTTTTTTTGAGGATGTGACTAGCTTTTCTAAGTCTAAGATGATGGCATCCACTGTGGGATGCCTCATGTCAGAAAGACACAAGAACTAGTCAGTGGTCTGGTCACACATATTAACAGTCCCCAGAAAACAGTAGCTATTGGCTAATGCTATCTATGAGCAGTAACTTAAAGATGACTAAAACATGAAGACTTTCAGGGTTCAACACTTTCACTTAGCCCTCCTTTTTTATTTCAATCTTTTAAAAAGTTGCTAATTAGATGCTAATGTTTATGGCTCTTAAGATGGATATATGCGAGTCAGTTGTTTGTCTCTGGTCTCATTTTAGTCCACCAAAAATTTTTTTTTTAACAAGGAGTATATATTATGCTACATTAGTATGGCATTGCTATCAATACTCATTGAGAAGGTTCTATATATACACTTAGTGTATGTGTGTGATATTTCTATATGTATCAATACATTCATATCAGTGATATGTTTATATATAGCTACATTTATATATCAATATCAATCACTCAGCATTTGTGGACTTGTCCCTCCCTCTTCCCCTCCTCCATTTCCTGCTTTCTGTAGTATTGGGGATCAAACCCAGGATCTTCTTTACACTTCTAGTATTTGACCACTGAACCATACCTCATTACTGTTTTAAAAAGATTTTTTTTTTCCCTGTAAAGTTATGCTTACCACCTTGTGCTTGTATTAAAGCCAGGGACTTACTTTCTGGGCAAGTACCCTTACCATTGAGCTATAAGTCTTGGTAATGTATAATGTTCAAAAAACTTTTTTTCTTTTTTTTTTTTTTTTTTTTTTTTTTTTTTACTTTAAAGGAAATCTGACAGTGTTTTGCGGGTTTTAAAAAAAAATAATTTCTTTATTTGAATAAGAGGATGGAGAGGTTTTTTTTTTTTTGAGAGTTTTAATTTAAAGCGTAGCGAGCACTTGAGAAGCTTCTCATGAAATTGGTATCAGATGATGACAATTTTTAAACAAGGGTTTTTAGATTTCAGAAAATGAAACGTAATTTGTGGCTTATCTTGTGCCTTAAATAAATTTGAACGAACAGGAAACTACATTAACATGAACATGGATGGGTAAAAGACATTAAGTAAGGTTTTGGCTAAATGGATCTAACAGTGACTTTTAGCACCAGGGTTTTATATATGTAAGTGTAGTTGGCTATCATTGCTCAGTTTACAAAATTCAGTTCTCCTGTTCTCCATCTAGTTCTCCTGAATTAGTTCAATTTGGGTATTGCTTAATCCATTTAAGAAACAAGAAAAAAATTATGACAGGTTGAAAGGAAGTATCCGATCTCTTCTGAGTTTAGTTACTATAGTGTCCCATATGACAGTAAGGCACTGGGGTCACGAAGCACACTTTCAACAGAGCTAGGAGCTGATACTGCAGTGTCCGTGTGCCAGAAGGAGAATCGTGACTTTTCCACCGGCTTCTTCTTCCTGCCCTTTAACTCTTTCTAGGGCAGAACAAAAGTGAACAAGCTAGAGATCACTGATCATGTCCCAGTGCTGGGAAGAGAAAATGGAGAAGATGGAGGAGAGAGTACAGTCCAGTGGGAGATGTAGAGAAAGGACAGCAATCCTGGCCTGTTTAATGTCAAAGGGAAAGGGGGTACTATGTGACATGTCAGAGGAGAAAAGCTACTGTGACAGGTCTAGAGGAAATGGAGTTGGTGAGGGAGACAGCAAGCGATGGCTATTCCACAGAGACAACAGCAAGGGGAAAGACACGTGGGGAAAAAGTGCTTGTTCTCCCAGCACTGGGATGTACAGTGTTGGTTATTATAGATGTGTGTGTGTGTGTGTGTGTGTGCAGGTGTGCACGTGTTTACATGTACTAGCACATGTTGGGGACAGTGGCTATCATGCAAGAGGAAGCGCTGAGAGAGGGGTATAATGAAGAAGGTGCCAAAGGACTATGCAGAAGCAATGAGGATCAACTAATCAAGACATGTCATGACAGTCATAACTCAGTGCACTAGCATACTGTGGGTGCCGTGAGTCAAAGCCGAGAAGCATTTTAGTGGAAGTTGTCAACTTACGTTTTAGTATCCATAGAACGAGCAGGCAGGAAACCAGCAGAAATGTAGAAGCCCTAAATGTCCTCAACAGTAGCTTGCCCTAATGCTCCATAAACTAGCAAGCACCCAGGAGACCATCACCCCTTTGCAAGAGCATATGGGAAGTTCACAGATCATATTCAGACATCAACAAATAAATAATTGAGATCATTTAAATTATGTTCTCTGGGCCAGGGAGATATCTCAGTGAGTAAAAGTGCCTGTACCAAGATCTCACAGTCTGAGTTCGATCCCTGGGACCCACAGGATGGAAAGAGAAAATGATTCTGACAAGTTGTCCTCTGACTGCTAATGCACTGTGACATGGGCCCACCAGCACTCCACAAAATCAGTAAATAAATAAATGTAAAATTTTGTCCTCTGATCATAGTGGATCACACTATAAAATAATGATGTCTGGACAACTTTAAAATATTTGGCAATTAAATTCAATACCTCTGAATAATTAATGAGTTAGAGAAAAGGATAAAGGAAATCCAAAGCTGTTTTGAGTTGGAATGGAAATGAAAACGCACTCCATAAAAGTGTGTGGAACTAAGCCACACCAGAGCTCAGAAGATCACATCCACCACTAAATGCTTGTATTACAAAAGATAAAGGTCCAAAGTAATGATCTAAGCCAGTGTTTCTCAGCCCTCCAAGCACTGTGACCCTCTCATACAGTCCCACGTGTTAGAGTCACTGCCTCGGTAACCATAAATTATTTTCATTGCTACTTCATAACTCTAATTTTGCTACTGCCACAAAACATAATATAAATATCCATGCTTTGCTATGGTCTTAGGTGACCCCCATGAAAGGGGTCATTTGACCCCCTCCATAGGGGTTGTGACCCACAGATTGAGAACCACTGTAAGAAAATAAATAGAAGAACACATTAAAACCACACACCAGCAGGACAGAAGTAGAACTGAAATCAAAAGTGGGAAAAATTATTAAAACCAAAACCTGGTATTTGAAATAAAATATTCATTAAAAGAGGAAGTGGATGTGAACTTCAGTCTGCAGACTGCCCTGGGGTGAACCCCTGCCGTGGACCGGAAGTGGCTGCAGCTGCTCTAACCCCGAAGCTGTGCCATGGAGATCAAGGTGCTCTGAGGATGCGGAGGAAACGGAGGCTGGCCAAGCTACAGGTGCAACTTGGGGTCCTGGCAACATAGCTTAACAGGAAGCAAAGCTCCAGGAGCAGAGAGAAGTAATAATATCTTAGCCCAAGTTCTGGATCAGTCCCGGAGGGATCGTCTCCTGTGGGCTGTGTGGAATCGTCCCATGTCAATAAAAAACTGATGGCCTATTAGCAGACGGCGGGAAATAGAAGGTGGGAGTTCTGAGAGAGAAATTGGAACTCTGGAAGAGAATTAGGGGAGGGAAGATTCACTCTGGACTCTGAGGAAGTCAGATGTATGAATTAAGCAGCCACTTGGCAGACAGAGAGTACTATAAACAGGTTAATTGAGTTATGAGCTAGGGTGAATCAATGCCTACTATAAGGCCAATGACATTTATTAAGATAGTCTCCATGTCATTTTTCGGGACCTGGTGAGGACATAGAAAATCCCAGAGTGGTTACAGGTCCAGTCTACATTGTATAATTTGGCACTTGAAAAGACAGAAAGAAAAAAAAAAAAAAAGAAAGTAGAAGCGAATTTCTTTATATAGGATGTTAAGTTATAATGACCATATAGTAGAAAGCTATCTGAACACTGTTCACCAGAAATCCTGAAACAGGAAGCCGACAGAAAGCAAAGCTTAAATTCAACCTAGGAAGAATAATGGATTTGGAAGAAGATGATGATTACCGAACTTAAACTGTTTGGAGCCTGCTGTGGTGGTGCATGTGAGCCATCAAGCATAGCACTCCGAAGGCTGAGACGGTAACATTGACCATTTGAGGCTAGGCCCGGAAACCTAGCAAGCAAGACGTTAGGACAAGTTTTAAAAACACTGAACAACAGAAGGACCAGCCAAAGCAAAGTTTAGGGGGTGGAAACAATTGTAGAACAGAATTTAAGATTAGATTAAGGGTTGGCTCTGTTGTCCCAATGCCTTACAAGTAAGCCTGTTATACAAAACCAACAGCAGCAAACCATGAAGTGGGAGACGCCACTATAGACCCCACAGATGTTAAAATAAGGAGAGAATATTATTACCCATTTCTAAATGTCAGCAAAATTGATAACTTGGATTGAAAGGACACAAGTCTTTGGAAGAATTCAAGGAGGACTCAGTAATTTTAAACCTTTTCCTAAGGAAAAGTGTGCTGGTTTTCAGCAGCCAACACCTGAACAGCACTGTGAGTCTTTAAGAAGTCATATCAGTGCTACGCGTACTTTCTCAGAAACAGGAAATGAGAGAACCCTTACCATCCACATTTACAAGGTTACTAGGGAATTCATAGCCATGGATTCAACTAGGTGGGGAAAAAAACTATACTTATAAACTGTTTTCTTGTTACGTGTAAACAATCTGTCACAGCAGCCATTTATCTATTTACACAATATTCACATTACATTAGATATTTGATAAGTGCTCAAGAGGTGGCTTGTGGTAGATAGAACAATGAATGTAGGCTAGTCACAAATTCTAAGCTACTTATAATGGACCTAAGAAAATGCAGATTTTGGTATCTGTAACTGTGTCTAGCCTTCTGTGGTAGGTACCTGCACTCCAAGGGACAAGTGGGTTAGTAAATAATAAAGAAGTCAATCATCCCCGGATGAGCTTAGCAGCTCAAATGAAAGATTGGTCCAGTCTCCCTGAGTCAGTCAACTTTATTTATCATTTCATCAGACTAAAGAAAAAAATATCATCTCAATAGATCAAGTATTTCATAATCATCGATCATTTCCTGGAAAAACTTTCAGAAAACAAGCAATGAAAGACCAGTTCTTCCATTTGATAAAAGGCATTTACTTAAAAATAACCTCACTACTCACATTATAAGTAAAAATGAAATATAGAATGGTCTACTCCTGAGATCGTAACAAAGGAACCATGTTGTCTTCACTATTATTACATTTGAAAAATATTTATTTCGTGTATGTGTGTATGAGTATGTATGCACGGATGCATGTGCACACACGTTACCTTCTGAGGCATCTTGCCGTCCCTTTTGACACTAGCATTGAACGTTGTCTGGATATTCTACCTACAACATTAAGGCAAGGAACAGAAAAAGAAGGCATACACATTGGAATCCAGACTCTAATCTAAATGACTTTATTTATAGATATCCTATAGCACGATATCTATATGGACAATTCGGAGGGTACAAAAAGTTGGTGACAACCACTACGGAATGCTCAGGTAAGCAAGGTCCTAGGTTCAATATCTGAAAGTTGACTTACAATACTGAGAGCACATGCTTAACTTGAACATTTATAAAAACACTATGACAGTTGCAGTCAAAGAATTTAAATTTCTATGGAGAAAACGAATGAGATATGTGCAGAATTTATAAGCTGAAAACTCTTAAAGATATTGATAATAGAAATAAAGTTAGACAAAAAGTACTGGTTGCATACACATAGTTTGGAAGACTGGTTATTATTAAACGCCATGGCTGCTGAGTTAGTGTACAGATTCAGTGAGAATTCAGGGGAAGACAGTCTGCATGGCCTTGCTTGTGGGAGTGGTCAGGTTGCTTCTAAAATGGGCACAGAGAAGCAAGGGAAGTCAGAAGAAAATTGAAGAAGAGAGAGAGAGAAAGAGAGAGAGAGAGAGAGAGAGAGAGAGAGAGAGAGAGAGAGAGAGGAAGAGAGAGAGAGAACATTCAATCAACCACTCCCCCCAAAACAGACTAAAACCCCTAAACCCAAAATAAATAAATAAATAAATAAATAAATAAAATAAAAAGGTGAGGCAGGATGAATTTTAAAAAAAACAAACTGTGGTTAGAAAACACAACATAAGAGGCAGGTAAGTATGCTCCATTAATTTCTTTGAGACAGGTCTTTCCTTGAACCTGGAGCTAGGCTGGCAGCCAAGAAGTCTCAGGGATCCTTCTGTCTATACCCCGCAACTGCAATGGAGTTATAGGTGTACATACAGCTACACCTAGATGTAAATGCAGTACACATTTAAAACTGTGGGTGCTGGAATTTGAACTTAGCTCCTCATCCTTGCACAGTAAGTACCCACCCCTTCTGAACCACCCCACAGCTGCTTCCTCGTATTTGCAGCATCTCTGGACTTTGGTTGCGCCTGAATTATTAGACCCACTCCAGACAGACTTTATGACTATATCCTTGCCTACGATGGTTGCTTCCTGCTTTCTGTCTCTGTCACTGTTTGTATAGTACTTGCCCTAATAGGTATGAGGCGTTCTCTCACTGTGGTTTTGATTCACATTTTCACCATGGTTAGTGACGCGGAATGTTCAGACAGACACATCTGCTGACGGCCATTTGTATTTCTTTGATGGGAAATTGTCTCTGCATGTTTCTGCCTATCCTAAAAGTATGTTTGTTTTTGTTCATCTGCCTTGTAGTTAAATTATTGGAATTCTTCATGCCTTTGAGTATTATTAGCCCCTTATCAGATTATTGGCCTGCAGATATTTTTCGAATTCTACAGCTGTTTTGTTGTACGGTTTATGATGCATAAGGTTTTAATTCTGATGCAGACTTGTCTATTTTTGCTTTTGTTGCGTAGGCTTCTGGTACCATGGTGAAGAATACACAGTGAAGACAGTAATGGAATGTTTCCAGTATGCTTTCTTCCAGGATGTGTGCCTGTGCACACATGCACACATGCACACACGCACACACGTGCACGCGCGCGCGCACACACACACACACACACACACACACACACACACACACACACACACAAACACAAGCATCTATGTATGCTGGGGATCAAACCCAGGGCCTCACTCATGTTGAGGAAGCATGCTACTCACTCTTGGATGTTACCTTCTTTTTCCCCCACTAAATGATCTGGCATCTATTAGCGCACTGGCCAGGCAAATGCAAACTCTGTCTTAGGATTCAAGGCCATCTCTTAGACTAAAAACAGCATAACAAGCCTTGGTTTGTTATGCTGACCAGCATAGAGCCATCCTGGGATGGGACAGGGGCTGACAAAGAACCTTGTCCCGTCTGAGACTTTGCGGTGAAGGGAGGGGAGAAGCAGGGCATCTCCCCCTCAACAGGAGATTGGAGAGTTCTATGATGTGAGTGTCACATCACAAGGCAGCCAGAACACAAGACAGCAAAACACAGAGTCCCCTGACCTTTGGGACGGTCTGAGCGCTAGGGTGGCAGAGAAATGAAAATTCACAGCTGCTGAAGAAAAAAGAATTGGTAGACCTTCTGGATGGGATGGGTGCACTCGTTGGCTGGAAGGAGCAGGTATGGCTGCTTTCTATTTTTGATTGTTCTTGTTGCCGTTTTATGAGTTTGACCCATGTGTCTTGGAGCGAAACCCTTAAAGTTCTTTCCTTTAGGTTGAGTTTCAAAGGCAATGTCTTCTGCATTTCTTTGTTAGCCTCCAGCTCTTTGTGATATGTGTGGGTAAGCAAAATTACTTCTTGGATACTGTGGAACTGGCTAGATCCTGGGATGTCAAGTGCATGCAGGGTTCAGCCACATTGCTGAAGGGGTGTGCCTAGGACTCACCAGGGACACTACGTTCATCAAAGATATGAGACCAGCTGGGTCCTGTGGTGTCAGGTTCATGCTGGAATCATTTGGGATAATGAAAGTGTCTGAGATCTGTTAGGCCAATGCTTTTGACCAGGGTTCTGAAGTAATTAGTGCTCTATAAGTACTATGAGTCCTGCTTCCTGGTTCTCTCTGTGTCATGCAGTTTCTTTATCCAATATGACTTTTGCTAAAGCATGAGAATAATTTTATTAGAGTTTGGGAGAAATAACAAGGCAAGCAAGTTGTAACTTTCAGCAGCTGCCAGAAGAGACCGAGGTGAGAAAGAGACAAACTCCTAGGCATGCCTTTCCAGCCAGGGCTCAGGAAAGCAGTTGTGCTCAGCCGGCATCCGAAGGGAGAGGGTATGTATTGAAGAAAGAGTGTGGAAGACCAGAGTGGCAGGGCAGGCATGCTTAGGAGTTTGGCCAGTATCCAAAGGAGAGATAGAAAAGGGGGAGGGGAGGAAAGGTGATGATTGTTGAGTTAGAATTCAGAAATGGGATGGCTTAGCAGTGACGATCGGTCATCGACTGCCTCAGTCTTACTACTTTTTAAAGTGCTAATTCTCACACATGAAACCACAGAAGGGGATGAAATCTAGTAACACTCTGTCTGTCTGTCTGTCTGTCTCTCTCTCACATCATATGTGTGTATATACATATGTATGTGTTCCTAGTTATCCAATATCAATAATAAATTCAAAAGGCATTGTCTGATTTTTACTCAGGTATATACAGCATATACCCAGAAGATGCTCCATCATGTAGTAAGGACACATGCTCCACCATGTTCATGGCAGCCTTATTTATAATAGCCAGAAACTGGAAATAATCCAGATGTCCCTCAACAGAGGAATGGATACAGAAAATGCGGTACATTTACACAATGGAGTACTACTCAGCTATTAAAAACAACAAATTCATGAAGTTCTTAGGCAAATGTATGGGTCTAGAAAATATCATCCTGAGTAAGGTAACCCAATCACAAAAGAACACACATGGCATGCACTTACTGATAAGTGGATATTAGCCCAGAAGTTCGGAATACCCAAGATACAATTCACAGAGCACATGAAGCTCAAGAAGAAGGAAGATCACAGTGTGGATACTTCGGTCCTTCTTAGAAGGAGGATCAAAATACCCATGGTAGGAAATACAGAGACAAAGTTTGGGGCAGAAGCTGAAGGAAAGGCCATCCAGTGACTGTCTCACCTAGGGATCCATCCCATATACAGTTACCAAACCCAACAAGTGTTTACTGACAGGAGCCTGATATAGCTGTCTCCTGAGATGCTTTGCCAGTGCCTGACTAATATAGAAGTGGAGGCTCACAGTCATCCATTGGACTGAGCACAAAGTCTCCAATGGAGGAGCTAGAGAAAGAATCCAAGGAGCTGAAGGGGTTTGCAGCCCCATAGGAGGAACAACAATATGAACCAACCAGTACCCTCAGAGCTCCCAGGGACTAAACTACCAACCAAAGAGTACACATGGAAGGACTCATGACTCCAGCCGCATATATAGCAGATGATGGCCTTGTGGGACATCAGTGAGAGGAGAGGCTCCTGGTCTTGTGAAGGCTTGATGCCCCAGTGTAGGGGAATGCCAGGACAGGGAAGCAGGATCAGGTGGGTTAGTGAGCAGGGAGAGGGGGGAATGGAATAGGGGGGTCTTTGGAGGGGATAAAATTTGCAATGTAAATAAAGAAAACATCTAATAAAAAAAGGGAAAAAAATAAAGTGTTAATCCTCACAAGTAAAACCACAGAAGGGGATGAAATTTAGTAATATTCTGTCTGTCTGTCTGTCTTTCTCTCTCTCATACCATATGTGTGTATACATATACATGTGTCCCTAGTTGTCCAATATCAATAATAAATTCAAAAGGCATCATCTGATTCTTGCTCTGGTATATATAGCTTTCTATGATCATTTCAGTGGTCTGACTTGTTCAGCCTGTTTGGACCATGAGAAATCGTGGCATTCCCAATTGTATTCAGTCTTTCAGAAGTGGAAAACAGATTTGTGGTTTTCTTCTTCTGTCTGAGACATAACTTGCCTAGACTCTTCTCAGTCAAATGTGGTAGGCATAATCATGGTCCCAGTAAAGATGCCTGCACCCTAATCCTAGAGACCCGTGACTATGCCACCATAGATGGTGAAAGGAGATTCGAAGATGGAATCATGGGATGCAGAGATTTCCTGGGCTATCCAGTGGGGAACGGGGTCATAATACATGAAAGAGGTACGCAGAAGAGTCAATAGCAATACCCTGGGCCAGATACTCAACTGGCTATGTCTGCCTTTAGATAGGAGCAGTCTCCAAATAAGGACTCTTCTAGAAGCTGGTGAAAGCCAGAGAATGGGTTTTCTCCCTAGGTCTTCCAGGAGAGAGTAGACAACTAGACTTGTGAGATAGCATATTGATATGATGGTGTTAGGGTTCTATGGCTGTGAAGAGACACCTTGACCAATGCAACTCTTGTTAAAGAAAGCATTTAATTGGGGACTTGTTTATAGTTCCAGGCCACCATACCCATCATGGTGGGGGGCATGGTGCTGGAACAATAGCTTGATCTTGGCTGAGAGAGGTGGGGGAAGAGAGAGAGAGGGACACAGACACACACACACACACACACACACACACACACACACACACACAGAGACAGAGAGAGGGGGGAGAGAGAGACAGAAAGAGAGAGACAGACAGACAGAGACAGAGACAGAGACAGAGAGAGAGAGACAGAGACAGATAAAGAGACAGAGAGAGAGACAGAGACTGGTTGGGCCTAGCATGGGCTTTTGAAACCTCAAAGGTCACTCCCAGTGACACATTTCCTCCAACAAGAACACATCTCCTAACCCTCTCATCGTCCTGAACAGTGTCACTCCCCATGACTAAGCATTCAAATGTACGAGCCTATGGGGGCTGTTCTTATTCAAACCACCACAGCATCCTTGCCTCCATTTTCTTTGGTTATTTGTTACAGCTCCAGGAGGAAATTAGCACAAAATTCATTTGCAAGGTTATTTTTAAAGTAATTATGAAAATTGAAGCAGGACACAGCTTTTCTTCTTTTCTTTTGTTTCTTTCCCTCCCTCCCTCCTTCCCTCCCTCCTTCCCTCCCTCCTTCCCTCCCTCCCTCCCTCCCTCCCTCCACCCCTCCTTTCCTTCCTCCCTCCCTCCCTCCCTCCCTCCACCCCTCCTTCCCTTCCTCACTGCACTTCATTGCCATGCCTATACGACTCTAGCAAGCAGCTTTTTGGTTCTTATTCTTGTCCTCAACTCTGAAGTAGTTAAAAAAGTGTGCATACTTAATGTGCTAAAAAAGATAAAAAAGTAGGTCAGCCATGGTGGTGCACTCTGGGAATCTCAGATTTAGGGAGACTGAGATGGGAAAATTCCAAGTGTGGAGCCTGCATAGGCTACACAGCAAGCTCTCCCAAAGGCAAATATACAGACAAAAATGTGTGTGTAAGCCCCAACATCAGTGGTGCTTCTCAGCAGAGGAGGCAAGGGCTGCCCACATCCCAGGCACCATTAGATGCATGCATTTACTTATCATTAACTGGTTGGTAGACATTTCTGTTGCTTTTGGTATTGGGATATATTTATAGTTTGTATAGAGGGTTTTTTTTTTTTAATTTTTAAAAGTTCTTTTTTTGAGATAGGGGCTCATAGAACCCAGGCTGGGCTGGAACTTGTTAAGTATGTAGTCGAAGATGATGTTTAACTTTTGATCATCCTCTTGACTCCATTTCCATAGTCCTGAGATTATGGTTGTATGGCACCTTATAATAATGCTAGGTGTCTTAGAGTCTCCATTTCTATCATAAAGCACCATGACCAAAAGCATCCTGGGGAGGAAAGGTTTTCTTTCAGGCTTAAGAGTTCCACATTACAGTCTATCATCAAAGGAAAGCAAGGCAGGAACTTATGTCAGGAATTACAGTCGAGAGCATGGAGGGTTGCTGCTGACTGGCTTGCTTTCTTACAGCACCTAGGACCACCAGCCCAGGAGTGGCAACACCACGGTGAGGAGGGCTCTCCCACATCAATCACCAACTCTACAGACTCGCCTACAGGTGTTCTGATGGAAACGTTTTCTCAGTTAAGATTCCTTCTTCCTAGATGACCAAAGCTTGTGTCAAGTTAACATAAAACTGGCCAGCATACTATGCAAACAATCTGCCCACAATACTATATGCCCAGACTTGAATATAGGTTTTTGTGTAGGCATATTGGTTTTTTTTTTTTTTTTCCTCTTGGTTAAATTGTTGGAAATGAGATTTGGGGATAATAAGGTATGCTTACACTTTAGATCTGCTAAACTTTTTCAAATGGTTATCTCATCTTCCTACCAACAATTGTAAGAAGTGCAGTTTAAATAGTAGGAGAGAGCTACAGCATAAAAAGTGAGTTCCATTCCACCTCCAGGTCTGTTTGTTGTTATTAGATTTCTAGGATTAGCAGAAACTCTGAAACATGTTTGTTTTATCCAGTTGGGGTTAAATTTGACTCAGTCATTTACTCATAGTTCATAAATAAATGAGACAATTCTTTATAGTACCCCATATGGCCCAAATTATCTTATGCTACCTAAGGCGTGCGAGTGGACTGTTCCCTTTAAGGGTTCCTGGATGAGTTGTGGTGTAGCAGAGAGCACTAGAGGTACAGCTGGGTCTGAACTCTCACATTCATAGATGCTAACCTAAATCACAATACTGTGTCTTGTCTCTTCTCAAGAGAGAAGAGTGGGGTTTTGTTTGTATAGAGCGATCAGCTTAGATTATGGTTTTGAGTTCTGAAGTGAGAGGCATTCTGAGTAACGATTAGTTATCTGGTAGCAGCTGCTGGATTGTTGGTTCTATATGCTTCTCTTCTGGGGTGACTGGCATATTCTTTCCTCCATGAAGTCTTCCTCCTTGGACTTGACTCCAGGACTCTAAAAGTAGATTAAGAGAAGACTTCTACACACACATGCATGGGGGTTCTTCACTCGGGAGGAACTGTGCTCCATCCTGATGATAAGGAAACAAACAAGCTTCACCTTTATTTCTAAAAACAACAACAACAACAACAACAACAACAACAACAAAACACTTTCAATTTCAGGTTGGGGAAATAGTTCAGTTGGCAGAGCGATTGCCCCATAAGCATGGGGATCTGACTGAGTTTAAACTCAGCTGCTGCTTCTTAAAAAAAAAAAAAAAAAAAAAAAAAAAAAGGTGGGGGGGTGGGGCAGAGACAGGCAGCTCCTTGGAGCTTACTGGATAACTATCCTAGCCTACTTGTAGACCAGAGAGATACCCTATGTAAAAAAATAAAAATACTGGATGATATCCAAGGATAGACACCTGAGGATGTCCACTGGTCTCCACACACACATACACACATGAGCATGTGCACCTGTGTGGTGTGTATTCACGCATACAACAACAGCTACAACAACAAAACCCCCCAGACCTTCTGATTTTCCCCAGATGGGTAGATAAGAGAGGTGGAAGGCCAGGATCTGAGCTGGGGTATGCCTAGCTTCCTGTCTATGGCCTATGAAGGCAGGTGGTTGGCTTTGAATATCAGGCCCAGAGTTTTGTGAAGTTAAATCCACATAATCTCTCTAACATGGATGTTTTTTTTTTGAGGGACCTGAAAGGAGGGAGTTTTCTTTGTTTTCTGTTATTGGACAAGATAGTGAGTAAATATAAATGGCTGAGAACTTGTTATTTGAGTGGCCAGGAAGGAAGGGAGGGATCTCTCATTCTGTTTTCACAGGTTTCCTGTTCTTTGTTCTCTTCCCCTCGTATAGAGCCATTTTTTTTTTTTTTTACATTCCCCTCTATCACCAATGCTGAAGGAAGGAGAGCCATGTCCACATTATGGGTGGAGTGGAGTAAGAGAGAAATGGTGAGAAGGGACCGAAAACAGAATAGGAATCAGGATTTAGGATCTAGAGTGGGAAGGTTCATTGAGGGTGTCTAAACGACTTCCTTAGGCTCCTTGAAACTCTTAAGGGAAGTTCTGGGTCTCCACAGTTACATGCAATATGGCATAGACTTTACATTTAAATGTTAAGTGAAAGACAGTGAAACTGGGGATGAGTCAGATGCATCATTAGCAGGGTTGGGAGGTTCATAAGCTAAGGAAATCCATGGTCCCAGACATTAAACATCTTCAGATTTTTTCCAAAAAAAAAAAAAAAAAAAGAACTCAGATTTTAAATTCAACAGTGATCACAAATATGCGAGCGATTATCCGGAAGTTGGGAGCTGTGTGACTAAGTTTTTTTAAATGAATTATTCAGTTCAAACTGATAGTTACAGCATAGTTAAAATAAAAATGACTGGATATGACCCAAACATGTCATGTGAAGACATAAAGATTTAAGATCCACAGTAACAACAGCAGAGCATTTTAGTGGGAACAGAAAGTAGCTTGGTTGTACAATAGTTAGCTGAGATTGTGGGTAGGTGTGAGCAGAAAATGCCAGGGACAAGGAATGGGGAATATGGATGGAGCATACCAAGCAGGCCCTTGGTGTCCACATAGCATCTTTGCGCTCACTACCACCTGTAGGAGGAAGCGGGGAGAATTAAAAATTGAAATGACTAACTTGCTCAGAGTCAAAACATGTAGGTGGTTGAGCTAGTACAAAGATTCTCACTGTCAAGGACCCTGTTCTTTTTATTCTACCACGTACCCTTGGAGGTCAGACAACTCCCTTCAGCCTCCAAGCCAGTGGTTCTCAACCTGTGGGTTAAGACCCCTTGGGGGGGCACTGAACAACCCTTTCTCAGGGGTCACCTAAGACCTTACGATTCATAACAGCAACAAAATTACAGTTATGAAGCAGTAATGAAAGTAATTTTATGGTTGGGGTCACCACAACACGAGGAACTGTATTAAAGGGTCGCAGCACCGGGAAGGTTGAGAACCACTGCCAGCCTTGTGCGTCCCAGGCGTCTTGCCCAGTGTCAACACCAAATCTTCCTGACAGCTTCCACAGAAGGCTTCTGGAGAGACTTCTGAGATCCCGTAAGTGACACATACGTGAAAAGGGATGGCAGTGTGCCTTGAAGCTCTTCAGCAGTGACTAGGTTACATTCCTGATTGTGCTGTACTGTATTGGAGAGTATGGACTGTATTGTCTAAAGTTTCACTGAAATGGGCCTGGCCCCCCCTCCCCTCTCTCTCTCTCTCTCTCTTTCCTGAGGCGATTACAAAAGTGCTGGCGAATTCTTTCCACCAGTGGTTCTTGCACACAGCACGCACTCACGTTGTGGGACTCTTTTTGTTGTTGTTCAGAATTCACCTTAGGGGTTTTCTCAAACTCTGCCTTCTTGCTCTATGATGGTTTTTAGCTTTCTTTTTTCTTTCCAGGCTGGGTGGATGATGCAGTTTCACTTCTAGGTGTTAGGATTCTCTTTCACACTGGCTTGTCATGACCTTAAAAGTATTTTAGGTTGCCTGCTTGCTATTTTTTTTTTCTCAAGTCATAACTCCAGTAATCTAGAGACTTGTAAATGAATTCAGAAGTCCAGCGTTAAGGCAATCCTTCCTATAATGTGAGCTGTAACATATGCAATCCACTGTTGTTGTTGTTTTCTAAATTGTCCGTGTTGGTAGGTTTGGGGTGTTGAGCTGGTTATGTTTCTGAATTGGCTTTGGGATGCTATTCATGGCTTCTACTGCTAAGGGTGGAAAGGTGTTTGCTATGATACTAATTGTCTTAATTATAATTGCCATCATAGCTCTCTCCTGTCAGGTAATTGAGGTCTGATAGTCACTCTTAGCTAAAGCCACCCACAAAAACCACACACAGTGCGTTTTACTCAAAACAGTACTTTAACCACCACTTTGTGATGCAAAATCAGTGGAATTTTGGGTACTTTCTGTAAAATTGAAATCTTTATGGGGGTTTTCCGACATCCCGGCTGATTGTTAACAAGAGATCAGTGAACTAGAGTTAAGTGGATCTGGCTAAACACTTGACTTCTGGGACAGGATGGGACAGCAATGAGTACAGTCATCTGGAGGGAGCTGCCTTGATTGAGATTGGCTCTCCTTTTGAAAGATGTGGCTAAGTAAAAGGTACTGTAAGAGAGCTCTCGGTGTGGAAGGCAGATCTGTTAGGAGTGTGCCTGTTGCTTATCTTTGCCACAGGGTTTTCAGTCTTGATATAGTATTCACATTTAGTGCTTTCTAGCTCATAGACTCTCTTATGAAAGCGATTTGAAAAGAAGGAACGATCGGTGGGTAGAATTTGCCATGCAGGGATAGAGTGGGAAGGAGATGACTGCTAAAGTAGGCTAGCCCTGTTCTGGAAGGCAGGCAGCACCTGTCTTGGGAAGAGCTAGCTCTGTCTTGCAGAAGACAGGAGGTGTCTGTTTATTTTGGAGCCAGCACTCAGGAAGTTACTCTCCCGTTGAAGGCTCCAGGGCTCATCTTTTAAGGCGCATTACTGCTCTTTGGTCTGGTAGACTGAGCATGTTGTCTTTTAAGGAGGATCTGTCTCAAAACCAACCAACAAACCAAATTCCAAAACAAAACTTGATTTGGTATGGTGGCAAACATTTAAGCAAATAAAGCCACAAAGGCTTTCTTGCACATGGGCACTGAACTGTCATAGCTAATGCTTAGCCAGGAAATGCTACTTCTTCAAGGGGGGTGGGGGAGGTAATTTTGAAGGAGATCTGGATCTTAATCCCTGAAATAAAGGTGTAGGAAAAGGTGGTGTGTGGAGGAGGCAGTGGCCCTGGCAGAGTTACCTTGCAGATTCTGTTTTAGCTACACTACACTAGCTTTGGCATTGACGCCCACATTCCCAGGGTAGGACCTGCTACGTGTAAGGCAGAGTGACATTCCAGTTTCAATTATTTTCTGCTGAAGCTGGCAAACTGAATGAAGATTTATATCTTTGGTGACAGGATTCAAATGAGACACGACAAACCTGTAAAAGCTGCCACCTAAACATGTCAATGCAGAAGTTTCCAGTGAACGGGGTAGGACGTGGGGAGACACAGCATACACTGCCAGCCATGCTGTATTGGATAGCTTGAGAGATCAAAGACTAAGCCCAGGGCAAAGAGCAGGTTCTTGCTGGCTGCACAGTATTATGGGATTGAGTACAGGAGCCATTTTGGTTTTAGACAAAAAGCACGTGTCTCTCGTAGGCTTACCTTATGGTGGAAAATTTTAAACTGGCTGGAGAATTGATTTAAGTTACCCAATTTATATATTAAAGTGTAAGTTATGAAATTATCCATTAAGATGGAATTTAATCCTGACCCAGTTCTCTGAGTTGAGTGAGAATTAGTTCTATTTACCAAAGCACAGTAAATAGGCGTCAAAGGGAGCAGCCAAAGCCAGCCTTGCTTCATGAGGGAACACATTTTCTATATTTGGATAGAAGAATGAGCCTAATACAAAACAAACATCATAAATGCTCTGTGATAGGACCCTGATCATCGGGGAGTAGACCAAAACAAATTTCAGTGATTAAGTGATACTTCCGTTTCATCTGGGAGATACCAAGTTAAAGGTGCCCACACTTAAACAGAGCACCCTGGACCTTGTTCATGCCAGGTGCCTTTGACAGCCTGGTACCACCCAGTCACTGAGGAGAATAAATTCTATATGAAGTTCCTTCTGATATTTGTTTTACTGATGTCTCTTAGAATATAAACAATTGTTTATTTTCTAAAATCAAGTCAGTGTTTCCTGAATTAATCTGGTAACCAAATCAGTTTTTAACTGTAGTTTAACTTGGTCCCAATGGGGAGAAAAGTCTAACCCTGGAATTGCTCTCAAGCCACAAGGAAATGCCAAATGAAAGCCACCAGCCAGTCACTGCATAGTATTCTGCATCATTTATTAAATATCTTTAGTTATGCATTTACAAACTCGACTCGCTTCAGAACTCTGCTTACAGTTCATTTTTTAAACTTCTGTGCAGAGACGGTCTAGTAAAAGGAGACCCAGGTACAAAACAAGGCAACAGGTAGAAAACACTTCCTGTTATACTTTGCACCTATCCAGAAAAGAAATCATGTGACAAAGAAATAAAACCCAAACGTGGCTCTTTCAGAAGAACAGCATTGTCAGTGTTCAGCTATGCACCCTAAGGGGGGGCAGCCATGCATCCTAAGGGCACAGCTCCTACTTTCTCTTCTATGGATGTATATATGTATATATGGATAGTAACTTCTTACCTACCACGTCATGTTGGTTCGGATGAAGAAAACCTAGAAACCATCAGCTAACTCATTTGACTTTCATGTGACATCAAAATTCATCCGGGAGATGACACTGATTGGTCAGCAATATGCTGTTATTCCCAATGTCATGTAAAAAGTTCCCTTTAAAAATTAATTCATCGACTCCTTTCAAGCTAAAGTGTGAGCCTCTAACATGGCTCTCTTAAAGAAACTCTTTAAATGATTAATTTTGAAGCTTAAAATTATCCTTGAAACTAAAGTTGCTTTTCTCAAAATGAATGCTGTTTGAATGGTTCACAGACCTGGAGTTATCGCTAGGATACAGGGGCACTAATGCCATTAGCAATGAGAAACAGCATCACTATAGGATAATTACAAGGTACAAAATTGCCCAGGGGCCAGAAACTCGCTATTAATATAATTTTGGCAGCAGCATCATCATTTGATATTTAACCATTTATTACATGAGTATTAACATATCAGCTTCAAAGATGCGTACTCCCTTAGGACACTCGGGAGTTACAAAGTTATGGTGATTGCATAATTTGTATTGCACAGTTTTATAAAAAACATAAATACTGGCTATTCTAGTTTTAAATACAAAATACATGTCATATACTTTTAAATCTATAATCTGGTTCAAGTGCAAATCAGGTACTTTCTGTAGTCCTTCCAAAAAAGGCATTTTTAATATTTTTGGCAGGAGTGACAAGTCACCATGCCAACAGAGCTAATTACAATACGAAAGTCCAAACCTCTGAGAATAGCAATCATATACATACAATACAAAACCGAGTATTTACAAATGTACTAAGCGCACATGTAACCTTAGTGGGCAAATCAGAACCAACGAGCCATACCCACGCCGACAATAATTTAAAAAGGGTTGAGCAGAGTCCCTCCGTCTCATTTGCCTAGGCTGGCTGCTGTGGGTTGACATTCATGTGAGGAGGATGTCCTAGAAGGCCGATTCTTTGTTTCTGCTTCCTCTGTTCTGTCATCTGGAAAGTTAAAAAGTTTCATCATTACACTCAGACACTTCCTGTGCGTCAGGTCACACACTGAACCATAGATTTACCTCTGTGGTTATGGGTTATACTGAAACCCACTTTCTACAAATAGTGTACTGTCACACACACACACACACACACACACACACACAGCTTTAACAAGGGCATCTTCCTCTGCAGATGGGGAATTCTGTGGCCTCATCATGCAGGGTGACATTCAATCTTAGTATATGTGCTGCCGAAGCAAGCACAGCAGGGTGACATTCAAAAGTACTGCTTGCTACTTGTTTCATAGAGAAACAAAAGACAGATGAAGCATAGCTTCTAGATCATTTCCAAAAACCATTTCCAAGTGATGTCAAGACTCATTGGAAAATGGCAGCTCGCTATGATTATGTTATGTCACGTTATCCGGGAAAGCAGTGTTTTTAGAATCCCTGGGTCTGAGACTTTGTGTCCACATTCTTCAAGGGTTCTTGGGTTTCTCTGCTTAGTGATTTCACAAGGTCAGAAAAAAGTTACCTGGTTCTTCTAGGAAATATGACAGGTCCTCACTTCTGCAAGGTGCAGGGTAACTAAAGGCTAGGTAAACAAACAGCGCTCTGGCCACCAGTGCTGTGAACAGGCACTGGATTTTGGGTCACATGAGGAGAGAGAGATCATTTCTCAGTGTGGGTCCCCATGAAAAAGTACACCCTCAGCCCAGAGCAAGAGGTTGGTTTTCTTCTGGCTGATGGGCTGAGTTCTCACTTTGGGTCTCTAGCTCTCTCCTGGGTATTTCACAAGTCAGTTCTCTGCAGTAGAGTTTTCTCAGCATTCTAGGGACTACTTCTGAACTTGAGGCTCACAAGCTAACTAAGATAAGAGACTATACGAATACATTAGATGAAGCTATGTGCAAATAGCATAAGGTTTAGGGTAGACGAGTAAAGACCTAAAGACTTTCAAATCAGACATCCATTTAAGTCAATGCAAAATGTTATTTAACTTCCGCCACTCTGTGTATTAGTCCATGCAATGAAGGTAATTCCAGTCTGGAGGGTAGGAAGCCGAGGATCTATGTAAATGAGATGGGACATATATAAATGAGAGAGCACAGTGTCAACTCCAGGGGGCCTAGGTTTCAGTTCTTGGCTGAACTGATTGCAGGTCCACACCTAGGGTCCATACCTAGCACAGTTACTCTGGCTCACATTTAAGGTGGTTATATTTTGCTTTCTCAAAGCAGAGCACTTTACAGTTTAAACCAAGAGATACTACTTTTATGCTCAAATGGAAATGCTTT
Organism: Montemys delectorum; assembly: GCA_019843815.1. NCBI lineage: Eukaryota > Metazoa > Chordata > Mammalia > Rodentia > Muridae > Montemys > Montemys delectorum. The sequence continues at coordinate 13,064 of JADRCD010222003.1, read as the reverse complement.
CTTTATTATAATTTAGACAAAAAGATGCACAAAGATGGAACACCTCCACTTGGAAGTTTTAAATGAGGGTTTTTGTAAGGAACTGAATGAAGAGATTCTAGCCAGCCTTCAAAGTTTACATTCCCAGGTTCATCTGAGGAAGGAAGTGTATTCCATGGCATGTGGAATACACTCATTGTTCCATTAATATGTCAGTTACACACTCATCTGAATGGTTGACAGTTCAGATAGGGTAGGCTCAGGTAGTTCAGATAGGTTGCTCACATCAACTGCTGTCTAGCCAGGCAATCTTGTGAGGAATCCATTCATATCTTGACAATCTCAAGTATTTAAACGGGTTTAGAAATCTTGACATACTCACCCTCTATGAAAGGGTACTTTCCTAAAACGTCCATATGGAGCTGTTAAGACCTTGCAGCTCAAAGCTGGCCCATACAACTTTCTCTGTAATGCTTTCAGTAACTGCTGGTACCAGAGAGATCTTTTCTATACACTGGCCTCCTATCTGCTCAATATGTCGGTCACTCTATCTTTGTCTTAAACTCACACCCTTTAAAGCTTTCTGCCTTTTAACAAGAGAGTCTTTGGCTTCACTTAGAGCCATCAATGGCTCCCTTCCTCATACCCTGGTCTTCCTTTCCATTTGTTCCTTTAAAGCTTGTTGGCAAATCATCTTCCCTCTCTCATGAGCCAATAAGGCCCAGAGTGCTGTAGGTTAGCGGTGAAGTTGGAATGCCTAATCATGTCAAGTACTCAATATAGACCAAGCTGACTTTGATTGTTTCCATAAACTGGTTCATAAATGGTTCAGCACTATAACCACCCAGCACATTAAAATATAGACAAAGGGGACCACAAACAGAATTTGATATATCAGGTCTGCTATGGGGGCCTGGGAATATGTAATTCTAATGAATTCCTGGATGTACATTTTGATCATGTTTTCCTGTATTTCTGTGTTTCCTTTTTCTTGCATGAAGACAGGTCTTGGAGAAGATTATCTCCAGCTGAGAATACGGTAGCACACTACTTGATTGGGTGATCTGCATTAACCTTGGTCTCACAGATGGGGAGGAAGCCATAACCCTTCCATTGCAAGAACTGGTTATCAGAAACAACTACAAGGGAGTTAAAGGCGGAGGGAAGGGGAGACAACAACCAAAACCAAAAGCCATAAAACAGCTAAGGACTAAATCTGACTTAAAAGGAACCAAGGCCAGTGGTATTGGACACTTAGCTTAGCTTTCCTACTGTTCCTGCCTGTTCCAGACTTTCTACAATCCAGCCTATCTGGCTATCTTACTGCAAGGCACCACTCAGATTATGTATTCCCATTACTTTGTCAGGAAATAATCTGTCCTAATCTCGCATATCGTACTCAATGGACATCCAGAGCAAAACTGACTACTGATAAAAGTCCCCATCAGATTTCTACTTAAGTAACTGAGTCATGTAAAACACCCTCCTTGTAGAACATGCAAAGGTTTTAGAATCTGCACTCAGTTGAAGATAGGCAGTTGAGAAACTGCCATTGCACTATAGCTATGCAAATGCAGAAACTACCTTGAACATCTCTGGGCTGCCTTTTGCTGCTTGCCAATATACATATGGATATGAATATATATCAGACAGAAGTAACGTCACAGAGACCTTGCATTAGAATCCTAGACCCAGCATGGGTGATTGTGCCATGAGTAAAAGCTGGCACAGGGCAGAGGCTCACCCCAGTGCACAGATGCCTGAGCCTGGCTCACGGCATACCTTAAGACTCTCTGAAAAGTTTCTGGTTACATGCGGAGAAACATCCTGGCTATTGAGATTCCACATGGCCAGCACAGTCTAATAACCAGAATTCCTTCCTGGGGTTCTGTAGAGTCAGTTGGACTTAAATGACAAGCTCCCAAATGCTTAGAAGTAAAAACAAAAGAAAACAAAAGCCAAAACCACGAAACCAAAAAAAAAACCCGAAACAAGCCCCAAACACAGCATCTGCTAAATATAAAGTAATATTGTGTATTATATTAGTATTGCTCAGACCCTTACAGGCCACCCCCCAGTATGTTAAATACTACCTACCTGACAAAACTCTTCCTCAGACTCTGAACCACGCATGAACGACCCTGAGCAGGTCTTGGGGCAATGGCTGCGGTCTTTCCCTTACGCTCACTGTGAGGAACTCATCACTGCCTTTTGTAAGTCCTGGAGGGGAGACAGCTAGATCTAGAAGGCAGATGCTAGGCCCTCTTTGCCCCTGTGTCCCTGACATCTAGCGTGGTGTGTGGCAAATGCATGGCTCCTGTGTTGGTGAAAGTGAGGAGTCAGGTAAACCTGGATGTGCAGCCATTCCTTGAGCGTGCCATGCACGGTCATGCGTTTGCTCATGCTGCTTCCTTCCGTTCCTGGAAGGCTCCTACTGTAATTCTCGGCCAGCCCAGAAGCCACCTGCTGTGTGACTCTGAAACTACCCTCACTCGAAGCCACTGTTGGGCCAGCCTCCCCTGTGTTTGAGGGAGCTTCATTCACTCCTTCTCTATGTTTCTTGCTAAACATGGAGTCCTAGAAGACAGACGTCTGTCTTGGCTCTCTTTCATGAAAAAGGCAACATGCTAATACAATTGAGATGTTCAGGCACGTCTTACATTCCTAGCATAACAGTTAAGGGGTGCTGTCCTTTAGGAAGCCAGTCACATTTTCAAGAAAATTAACCTTTTGCTTAGTATTTGCTCTTTTGCATTAGGAAAGAAACATGCAAAAAAAAATATTATGAAGTTCTTACATTAGTCTTCCTCCTTGGAATAAGGATGTAAGAGAATCACATTTAGTATTCAGAATCTCTTGGGAGGGGAAACTTGGAGATGAGACGCATCATTTAGTACTTAGAATAGTAATCGTAGGCAACCGTTCTCAGTGGAATGAACACCTGACACCACGAATCACGTTTTCACTAATATCTTCACAAGGACACCTCCCCTACTTGGTAGTTTAGAAAAACAACACCCAAAGACCTCAAGTACAGCAAGGAGTGAAACCTAAAGTCATTCATACTTAAATGACTATCGTTCCATTGCTGGTTTCTGGGTCAGAACATCTACAGAATAGCTAAAGGATGAAACAATTTTTTTTTTTTTTTTTTTTTTTTTTGGATTTCCCAGTGAATGGCTGTCTTTCATGGCTGTAGTAAAAAATGTCTGTGACAGAGTTTCTTGTTCTTGTATCATTTGTGGGGCTTTTAGGTCTTAATCCATTTCATTGCCTTTTGTGGGCAGGAATCCTTGCAATGACCAAAACCAGATCTGTAGCATGCCACCATGAGTTCTGATACACAACAGCTTAACAATGTTTAAAATTCTCTTAACACCAAACTTAATAACATTCAAACCTAGTCAAGTTAGTTCAGAGATGATGCAAAGGCTTGTTAAGACGACCCATCAAGGAAGCAATTTCTACCCCTTTTTGAATGAAACAACCCTTTCCTGCCCCCAAAGCAACTGTGGTTTAGTTTTTTTTTCCTCCCTGTTTTTCTTAGCATGTTGAAACTTCAGCAGTTCAATCCTGGTTAAAAAAGAACTTCAAAATGTGCTATTGCTTTTCCATGCTTCTCTGTAGCCTAGAACACTTTCCAAGGAAAAAAAAAAGTTCATTTTCAGAGTCCCTCAGAGACTTTTTTTCTAAAGAGTGGTTCCAATTGCCAACCTGAAAACTGAAAAAGAATGTAAGGGCTGGGAATCGAACAGTGAAACCACTGAGGATCTCTAAGGTGGCTTCATGACTCTTAGTCTAGGGTTATTCAAAAGTGTTAGCTTAATAGAACTAGCTCTACCCTGGCCTGAGTTTACAAAAGCTGTGCACAGCTTTTTTGTGTGCATGTAACAGTAGATGTACCCTCAGTCCCATGAAATAGGAAGGTTCTCCTCCTTTTAGGAACGAAAGAAAGAGAGAGATGGGGGAGGAAGAGAGAAAGAGAGAAAGGAAGAAAGAAAAGAGAAAGCAAAAGAAAATTTAAGTTTGTCACAGAAGGCAAACAATACAAAACAGAACAAACAAACCTACTAAACACATCAAAGCAGGCCAACACTGGGGATGAAGGCTTCACTCCTCCTGCTGTGATGGGCAGTGGGATGAGGTTCCTAGGAGCCTGCTGTGATGGGCAGTGGGAAGAGGTTCCTAGGAGCCTGCTGTGATGGGCAGTGGAATGAAGTTCCTAGGAGCCTGCTGTGCTCCTTCACATTGTCATCCTGAAAACCAGCAAACTGGTAGGATGGCTCATGCTTTCCTGAGTGTCTCCCTACACCTGCTATTCCTGCTGTATTTCCTCAGGCCAACTCACACCAAAGTCAAGGTTTACTGGTCTGTGAAGTGGGGCTTCAGGCAGCTTCTGAATTACTGTGTGTGAGCCACTGGGAGACAGACTCAGCATGGCATGGACAGGGATTTTCAACAGAACCGAAAGGGAAGGGCTGCCTTGACTTTACCACCACAGAACACTCAAAAACTTAATAGTTTTGTTTCCGATGTATTGTAAGAGACTCCAGGGCCAACTGGAGACACCCAATTGTTAATATCAATAGAGCATGTCCCTACCAAGCTCGCAAGGATGATAATGATAGTCATGAGGAACTCAGATGAGGGTTAGGGCCACTGTAGAGCTAGAAGGCCTGAGCAGTAGCATTTCTGATACCCAGGGCATGAAGTGTAAGTGAACGCTCTGAAAAATGGTACCAGGGTCATGGGTAGCGCCTGTGTTTAAGTGTCTTGGATCAGAGTCCAAGAATTGTTTTCTGTACCTAATTTCAAACATCTAATTGGACTGAGATTCTTGATGCCACAGCTATCTCAGACGGGAGCGAAAAGCTTGCTAGGCCGTGAAGTTCGCCAGCCTCTCAGGGACAGAGGCAGACTCAGCCCTTGATGTATTCAGGAGTCAGTTCCGTCCTGTGAAACACCCATTAAAAGCAAAGCAACCTAGCAAGATCTTCCTCAGTTTTCTTATTTAGGTTATTGTTCCTCTCAGGTGGTTACCAAGCTCTGGGCTGCAGATGGCTCTCATCGATAAGACCTTTTCTCACTGGTCTTTTATTATTTGTATTTTTGAAAGGAAAGAACTTGAGGCCGGATGGTATCTCTTAGGGCACAGACGAGCAAAATTCAGCTGGAGAAGTATAATTGAAAGCAGAATTATTAAAAATGCTCTTTCAACTGTCTCTGAGAAGTGCTTATTGAAGGTCAGCTCTTCTCTAGTTTTGAGGTGCACAAAAGTAATAAGTCACCTGCGGGTACACCCTGCTACTTCCCTCCAGGGCAGGTTCGCCCAGTACCTACTGCTGTGTCCATGGTGCCCATTAAAACGCCTTCAGAACCAAATGATGCTGAGCTGTACCTGCTAGTAGGTGGCTATCCCCGTGAAGCTGCTCCCCATCCCTGGTTCATGTCCTTGACCCAAAGTGGCCCCTATCACTACACAACCATGTGGTGACTGCTGTGTTGTTAAGACAAGGTCTGTGGGTGGAGGGCAACAGCTAGGTTTAGTGTGAGTCTGTCATCTCTTTTCAACTTCCTTCAAGGGGTAGGGTGGGGGCTGTGTTTCTGAGAGGACTAGGAAGGCTCCCTAAAACTTGCAGTTTCTCTCAGGTTGTAGAGTTTCAAACTCTGGTGAATGCCTGAGAGGTCCCAGGGCTAAGAAGCTACAGCAGAGCTAAGCACACACTCTCTCATTGGTGAAGTCAAGTCTCACAGGGTACAGCTTTATGCAGTGTGTGGTTTTTAATGCCCAGTGCTTCACGGAGGTAGTTTACACATCAAGACCACACCCTTAATAGTGCAGATACAGTGACATAGCCACACCAAGGGTAAGGGCTGCCAAAGCAGTGGCTGTGAGGGCTGAGTCCCCTCCACAGAGGTAAGATGCTTCGTTACTGCAGCGAGAGTGCTGTCTACCTTTCCATCAGAGTTGGGATGGGAGATGACAGTGAGTATGGGGTGGGGGCTGGGTGAGGGGTTTGGCCTTTTACCTGGTCCTTTAGTTCTGACAGCTGGCCAGAGAGATTGGTGACCAGCTTCATGGTGGACTCCAGCTTCTCCTGCAGGTTCCTCAGCTCGTTCTGTTCCCCTTCAGAATCGCTGCTGACCAAGGACATGGCTCTCATCCTGGGGAACCAATCAAGGTTTCTTTCCTAGAATCCCCAAAGAGCAACAGAGGGAGTTACTTCTAAGGGTGGAAATAAAAAGAGCCATCTTTTCCCGTCATCCTCCCATGGTTGGCACCAGAGTCTTCCTTGTTTACTCTCCATGTTTTTTGTTTGTTGGTTGGTTTGGAAACAGTTCTCATGTACTACTGAACGGCCCAAAAGTGTGTAGATCAGGCTGGCCTTGAACTCACAGAGGTCTCTGGTTGCCTCTGACACACAAATATTGAGATTAAAAGGTGGACATTGCTATGCTTGACCCACTTAATTAGTTTGAGAAAAGGACTCTTACACATGTGAGCTCCCCAACTTGGCTAGACTCGCTGGCCAGCAAACCCCAGGGATCTCCACTTCTTTGGGAGTACAGGTATGCACCACCTTTTCTGACTTCTTATGTGGGCTCTGGGGACCCAAACACAGGTCTTCATACTTGTGTGGCAAGCACTTTACTGACTGAGCCATCTCCCTAGCCTAGAGAAGTTGTAATCAACACAGTGAAACTCTTCATTTCTAGAAGAGGAAACCGTTGTAAAACTGAATGTAAAGGGAAAGTAGGCTTCTAGCTTAAGCTTCTAACTGAACAGTGGACACTGCCACTTTGGATCTTACTTTGGATTACTATGGATCTTATCTTTGCCAAATTACATGACTGACAAGCTTTCTTTCAGATTGGGGCAGAACACGCATAAAGAAACTTTAGTAATTTTTAAGTTACAACTCAAGAGCACTGAATACATTCACACCGCTGCATAGCCTACACCAGAATATTTCATTTTACCCTGCCCCTTTAGGTGCCCCTATTCTCTGTCTGAGGCTTTGACCACTGTAGGTACATCATACTGTGCTGTATTTAAAAGGAATTACATGGGGGGGGAAAAAAACCCTGGATTAAGTTCCTTCCTGTTCTGGCATTTTAAAGGACACATGTGAATTTGCTTGGGTAAAGAGATTGTTAATGGACTGAAGATGAGGCATGGGCTCCGCTCCTCAATCCATTTCCAGTTTTTGAGCTTACGGAAGGAAGGTACCCCCATGTTCCTTCCAGCCTGCAGTGGGCAACAGATGCTGCCCATTGTACAAGGCAGGGTGGTTCGGCCACATACCCCACCCAGCTCCATCCTTTTGGTGTCTCAGCCTGTACGTGTGAACGGTCTTTCTCACCTCTGGTTAGCAAAGTGGGACTTTTCCCTTTGTCACCTCACTTCCTTCTTCCCATGATGCCTCCCTCCTGAACAGAATGCCTCATACTCTGAACGAGGGTCAGGAATCCACAGAGATCCAGGGGAACTGACTCATTCTGGACCTAGCCGGTGTCTTCTCACCTGGACCACTTTGATCTTATCAGTACACACTGCACACTTTTCAGAACACTCCTGTAGGCAGGAACAATGTACTATTGCTGCTTTGATCTGCTGCAGGTTCTCAGCATTTCTCTGGGAGCTAGTCTTCTCTGATACACACTATTTTTGTCTTTGTGGCCCATATGGTCTCTGCTAGAACTGCTGTTGCCCCCTTCAAGGTATCTATAGGCATTCTGTAAAACAAGAGATGCAGCTGTGTGCCAATAAAACATTATTTACTAGTGCTGGTGGCTCACTGGGTTTGGACTGTGGACTAGAGTCGGCCAAGCTCTGTTGTTTATAATAGCAGTGTCAGTATCTTCAGATACTTGAGAGACCTAAGTCTAGATATGATAGATCAGTTGAGACCATTAAACTGTCTTCAATTAAGGTGATCTTTCAGGAGAAGCCATGCATAGATCAGGTTCAAAATAAAGGAGGCAAGCCATGTACTTGCACATCTTTGTGTGTGTGTGTGTGTGTGTCTGTGTGTGTGTGTGTGTGTTGGTGGGAGAAGGGGGTCATGATCTCATGTATCCCAAGCTGGCCTCAAACTCACTGTGTAGCTAAGTTGACCTTGAACTCATGATCCTCCTGCCTCAATCTCTTGACTGTTGGAATTATAGCTAAGTACTACCATGGCTCTGGGCAAGCATTCTACCAACTGAGCTACATCCCCAGCTCAAATCACAATGTAAAAAACCAGGGAGTCCAGGAACGCATTCCTAGGAGCTCACTACTCTTTAAGGTGAGGGGCTGGAGCCACCTCTATGGAATGACTAGACCAAAGCTGACAGTCAATGTTTGTGGGAGGATGGAGGGATCCTTCATGGACTCTGCACGCGTGAACTTAAATAGTTAAATATGAGCTGCTTACAATGTTTCTTTTCTGCTGAAAGAAAAAGGTAGTCTACCCTGCTATATCCCATGATAAACATTTATACTACCCCACATTCATTTTAGTCAATTTCTCAACAGAGTGACAGGCAAAAGATCAGCCCAGAAAACACACCGATTCAAAGCTACTAGCTAAAACTCAGAAGTGTTTCTCTGCCTGTAATGTGTTATCTATGGAACGGCTTCCATGACCTGCTGCTGCCGCTGCGACTCTACAGGCCTCCGTCAGTCATTCAGACCCGTAACTCCATGTTCCCACCAAGGAAACATCTCAGTTCAAGGGATGCAATGCTGAGGGAGAAAAGAACGTCGTATTTCAGAAGACAGAACCATGTGGCTGCTGGGTAGTGGGCTTTCTCTTGTCAGGGTAAACTAGCTTCTGTGAAGGGGTCAGATACTGGGGACTGGCTGACAAAGTTATGTACCCAAATCGATGGAGGGATCTCAGAGGCCAACTTACCCATCAAAAAGCCCTAGATATCCAGCCTCATTGTATTAAGTATTGTAGAATGGTTCCAGAGAAGGAGAACAAAGATCCCCCAATCCTACTGTCATTGTCAAGCTCTGACAATATGCCATCAGCTGGGATGCAGCAGGGGTTGCAGATCCTGTCAGCACAGATGTGACCAACTATAGTTCTGACTTGGAGACGGGACTAAAGCCCATTTTCAAATAAGATCTTAGGAATTAATTTGTATTTACAAATTGTATATCATTGTAGCGGAGTATTTGGGTGGGCATCTCATAGTTATTTGAGCTCTCATGTGTGTGTGTGTGTGTGTGTGTGTGTGTGTGTCTGTGTGTGTGTAGGCAGGAAAGCACTTTAAACGTATAACAAAATCAACATAAACTATAGGAAACCTTATTTCACATTCGTGGCACTGAGCGCACATGGTGCAGTGGCCACACAGATATAGTCACTGCATCTGGGTCCTGGGACCTCTTTAAAAGTAGGTATGTTTGCCTTGGACACCTAAGTAGGAAGCGGGTCTTCCATCTCTAGGTGCCTGCCATGGAAACGAGGAGGGTAGGTGTTAGGTAAGGAGGAGGAGGCTGTATTGAATCACATGAGCAGTAGAGAGGAATAGTAAGGTCAGAACCAACTCCTAGTGGCCAGCTGGAGAGCATCCTCTGCACAGAAGGCCTAAAGGAAGCCAGCACCAGGCTCTTGAAGGGAGCAAGCATGAGGCTTGTCCTCAATAGAGCAGGGTCCAGGTGTAATGGATTACCAGTGCGGCTGGAGATGGAGGTGAGGGCAAACAGGTAGGGTAGCTTTGCCTGCAGCTGTACAGTGGCCCAAGGAAGGGTCTGGAACAGGGAGCTAGGAGGGAGCTAGGTGTGAGTCAGGAAATGAAGGAAAGAAAAAGAAAGGAGATCTGAGAGAAGAAAGTCCACTTTACTAGGTGTGGGGCATGCATAGTGAATAGCCATAGGCTCATTTGCGATTATTACTGCTCTGCAAATAGCTGCCCCAAGGCCAAGCTGGTAGTAAACTCCTCTAAGGTCAGGCTCTCTAACGCATCATGTTCTCATCTGCTTAGCAAACCTTTTACAAAAAGAGAAGATGGATTTCCAGGGAATCCATGTCAGTGAAGTCTTTAAAAGTCTCCAGAAGATCTATGTATGGGTGTGCACACAGCTTTGAATTTAGGGAACGGGAACACATGACTGGACAATGACAGGTTACAATGAGATTTCGCTATAATGAATTTCCACTTTCTTCTGCAGCACGCATGATGTCCACCCTTCACCCAGTTTCAGCAATGACTGCAGGAAGGTCTTTGAATACATGCAAAACACAAGCGTCCTTGACTGAACTTTTACTCTTTCTGGTTTTTTTCCCCATGCTCTATATATGGGACACCTGTGACTCTGGGATATGAAGGTCCCATAAAGCCATCCACAGAAATAATGGATCTTTAAATCATAGTAAACTGAAAGAGTGCTGTGAACCACTCTTTCAAATTTAGGTAGCATCCACAACAATCAAAGGCCATGTGTTCTAACCCTGGGATAACCCTTCATTCTCTATTTCTTAGGAGATCTTCCATGAAAAGATAGGAAAGAGTGTTTTCTGGGCTCTGACCCCTTAACTGTGTCCTTAAGTCTGAAATGTGAAACTGGGGTAGGAGGAACCCCACTAATATCCTAACACATAGAAGACAAGCTTCCTGGAACAGAATCTAAGTTCTGTGCTGAAATAACAGATCCTTAAATGTGAGAACCCTGGTGTCGCCGGCATTTTAATGAATCACCTGGATGTTAGGTCAAATCTCCAATTACTCAGTAGTTAAAATTAATTAGCAATACTAGCCAAACTCTTCTCTCTGTTTCCAGGTGGTTTTTGCATGTTGCTCAATAGGGTAAGCTCCTGCTGGTTGGGGGTCCTCATCAAGACAGTTCTAATCTACATGGAAAGTCAATCTGAAAAGGAAACGTTCAGAATATTGCAATATGGTGAAGGTGTGTGTGTGTGTGTGTGTGTGTGTGTGTGTGTGTGTGTGAGAGAGAGAGAGAGAGAGAGAGAGAGAGAGAGAGAGAGAGAGAGAGAGAGAATGTGAATCGAATCCTGGGGCTTTTAATGTCATGACTAGCTTGTCATCCACAAGTTCTGTCACCCATGAGTCTAGCCACGGGTGAAGGCCTAGACATCTATATTTGCAGACTCTTGCCCTGAAGTCTACTCAGGATCAAAAGCGTGCCACTGTCTTGCATTTTTGGAAAAAACATCCTTGACCATGACATTCTGTTTCAGTTCACACTGTGGGGAATGTGTGTGGTTATATGTGTGTGGGGAGGGGGAGGGCGTCACATGGCATCTACCACTCTGGGTCTGCTTTACCCCCTCTTCGCCTTTCTCACTCAGCTTGCTGCTGGCATCTCACATGCCAATGCTATGAGGCACCGTCTGCCCTGGTCCTCCCACAATCCAGTCAGGCACTTCCCATACTTGCAAATACTTCCTCTGTCAGAGCACACAGACTAACTGAAGCCACAGCCGGAAGCAGGCTAACCACAAGTGCTAAAGTTCTGGTTAGTTCTTTTCTAGGTAAGGTTGGAAAAGTCCCTGCAAAGGCAAACATTCAAGTTTTAGACACGGGGGTGGCACTGACCACTTCAACACGTCCTTGACTGGAAAGAGGGAGAGTGTATATATGTGTATGTGTGTGTGTGTGTGTGTGTGTGTGTGTGTGTGTGTGTGTTGGGGGTATAGGGGTGGGGTTAGGAGCAGAGCCGGGCAGAGGGAGAGCAGAGACAGGTGTAAAGGAGGATGGACTGTGTTGCCAATGCTGAGAGGCAGGTGTTTTTTTCTTCAAGTGGAGGTACTGTTCTGAGAAAGACTCCAGGGAATCCATGGCCACCTCAGAGGGAGCCTGCTCAGGGAGTGCAGGTTGCTTACCAAGCCCTTTGTTCTTCTATAGAAAGATTAGAACATGGAGACTTGGGGTGGGGGTGGGGTAAAGGGTAAGACATATGGGTCATGCAAGAGAAGACGAGTTCTAGAAAGTGGAACTCTTGCTTTGCTCCCAAGTAACCCCTCTGGGAAGATTCTAGATGTCAAGACTATCTTTTCAACTCAGATGGTAGCTGCAAGTCGATGTCTTTTGGCACACTAGAAACAGAGAGGCCAGGAAATACACTGGTGTTCAGGCTTCAACTCCTCAGAATGCTTAGAGGGTGAGGGAGACGGAACGTAATACTTAAGACATGTAGGGTGCCCAGCAGACTTGGAGTCAGTTGTCCCTTTGTTGAGCAAGGCTGGGTCATTTACGCTGAAGAAGACAGTAAGCATTCTTTAGAGTGCATTTGCTCTTTATGCTTTGTGACTTTCAAATTCATACACGAAAAAACCCTCAAAAGTATATTCCAACTTGGTAAAACCAGTGGATGCCACAGGCTCAGAAGGGAGGGGCACATGAGGCTCTGAGGCTTCTAGAGCCGTGAAGCTAGTCTGTGTGATGCCCGTAATTACAAACCACACGTCTGTCAGAAAACACTGGATGCGTATCAAACACCAAGAGCAATCCCACCAACACAAACTATGACTTTCACAACAGCATCACAGTATCTGTGTGTCTGCGGCTGAGGATCTATCTGTACCTTAGCTATAGCTATATCCTCAGTAATGCACACTTTTAATTGGGCTAGCTGGAGAGAAGAAAGAAGGAAGGGAAGAAAGGAAAGGGAGGAGGTGAGAATCGATACATGGGAAGACGCGCTTCCTGCTTTCCTGCTCCATTTCTCCGTAAACCTAACATTGCTCAAAAAAAAAAAAAAAAAGTTTAGTAACTGGAAAGAGAGAGAGAGAGAGAGAGAGAGAGAGAGAGAGAGAGAGAGAGAGAGAGAGAGAGATCTTCTACCTGGAATTTCATTGCTACCTCAAATACCAATGAGAATCCAGTCAACCTAAACCACATAGACATTGCTGTTTTACAGCTTCTATACATGTCTACCACAGACTTGTGACTATAGAAAGAGCAAAGGCCTGGATCAAAAACTAGGCAGAGTTAGAGGTGTGAGTTTCTCCATCCACACAGGACAGAGTGAGTCAGCTCATTTAGCTCAGGATTTCCTTTCTGTTTTCTTCTTTCTCTTTCTTTCCTTCCTTCTTTCTTTCTTTCTTTCTTTCTTTCTTTCTTTCTTT
>JADRCD010222002.1:0-56258 GCA_019843815.1 Montemys delectorum | reverse complement strand
AAATCAAGGTCACTTGGCATCATCAGAACCCAATTCTCCCACCATAGCCAGTCCTGTACATACCATCACACCAGAAACACAAGATTCAGATATAAAATCACTTATCATGATGATGATACAGGACCTTAAGAAAGACATAAATAGCACCCTCAAAGAAATACAGGAGAACACAGATAAAGAGCTAGAAGCTCTTAAAGAGGAAACACAAAAATCCCTTAAAGAACTACAGGAAAACGTAACCAAACAGGTGAGGGAAATGAGCAAAACCATCCCAGAATCTAAAAATGGAAATAGAAACAATAAAGAAATCAGAAAGAGAGAAAACCCTGAAAATACAAAACCTAAGAAAGAAATCAGGAGTCATAGATGCAAACATCACCAACAGAATACAAGAGATAGAAGAGAGAATCTCAGGGGCAGGAGACACCATAGAAAACATTGACACAACAGTCAAAGAAAATGCAAAAAGCAAAAAGCTCCTAACTCAAAACATCCAGGAAATCAAGGATGCAATGAGAAGACCAAACCTAAGGATAATAGGTATAGAAGAGAGTGAAGACTCCCAATGTAATGAACCAGTAAATATCTTTAACAAAATTGTAGAAGAAAACTTCCCTAACCTAAAGAAAGAAATGTCCATGAACATACAAGAAGCCTACAGAACTCCAAATAGACTAGACCAGAAAAGAAATTCCTCCCATCACATAATAATAAAAACATCAAATGCACTAAATAAAGAAAGAATTTTAAAAGCAGTAAGGGAAAAAAGGCAAGTAACATATAAAGGCAGGCCTATCAGAATTACTGCAGACTTCTCACCAGAGACTATGAAAGCTAGAAGATCCTGGGCAGATGTCATACAGACCCTACAAGAACACAAATGCCAGCCCAGGCTACTATACCTAGCAAAACTCTCAATTACCATAGGTGGAGAAAACAAGGTATTCTATGACAAAACAAAATTTACACAATATCTTTCCACAAATCCAGCCCTCCAAAGGATAATAGATGGAAAATATCAACATAAGGAGCAAAACTACACCCTAGAAGAAGCAAGAAAGTAATCTTTCAACAAATCCACACAAATCAACAAAACAACAGGAAGTGACAATTACCTTTTCTTAATATCTTAATATGAAAATTAATATTACCAACATATCCTAAGTGACTGAAATCCAAAAATATGAGGAATTAGAAATTTGTTGATTGTCATCCAATGGTCTCTCTAATTTGGTAAGTGGAGAAATAGATCCAATATTGTACAATCTATATATACTTTCAGCTTGTTTGTGACAGTGTTATGCTGGATCTTGAACTCTTGCTTTTCCTATCTCAGCCTCTCTATTAGTATTGTTTATTTCATGTTTTTACAATATACTATGGTTTTCAGAACATCTTATATATTTCAAAAGTATTTATATACTCAAGGGAGACATAGACAATTAACTTGGGAGGTAGCTTGTATGAAAGAGAACAACAAAGAGTGAGATTGAATGCTTTGCTTGACATTTCTAGCTCTTGTATCAAGTTTGAAGAAGAGGACTTGATAAGTTACTCTTTCTCTGAGATGAATGCTTTTCAAAATCATCACAGCCAATGAACCAGATTCTTATCCACACCTAATGTCTGTACCACCTTCCATGCAGAACCATTGTTCATTGAAACAGTTGGCGAACAACTTCATGGATAGAGCATCTTAATGCACACACCATTTCTTAAATGAATGTAACCTGTTCTCTGTGGCCTGAGAATAAAGTCACACACTCAAGTCAAATAGCTTTTTGACCATAGCAGGAAGTCTGTATCTAAAAATCATGCCTATAATTCATTCCTTGGTGCAACAGAATTGTCAACTCTCAGCTTAGCTACGAAAGAGGTAAAATCCTTCGGTGATGTGAGAATCATTAAGTACAGCCTTATTACAATGAAATCCAATGTCTAAAAATTGTACCACAGAAATAGCCAAGATTTTAAACTCTACTAAATACAAAACAAACAAACAACCAAAAGACTTTACATATTTATGTTCATTTAAGAAAATACTAGTAATGATGTATTATTTTGAAATATAGAGTTAATATATTTGGAGTTATTTGAAATTTATAGTGAGAAAAGTGTATGTATTTGCAGTATTGCTATAGACAAGCATCTACATAACATTGTTAAATTGATTGTTTTATATCAAACAACTTTTATAATACTCTTTTTATTATAATATTTTATAAATTTTAAGGAATATAACAAAAAAGATATTGTAGGTATTGAAGAAGGGCTCTCTAGGAAGAGTTGGGGTACAAAAGGGAAACAAGAATGTGATTTAATTCTATGTACTTAAAATATGTTTTTAAATGTTAACAAATTCAGACAAATTGAAATCATGTAACTTTTCTCATCATAATGCAATAAAAGTTTAAAAAACAAAGAAACTGTTTTGAACGTGGAAGGTGACTGCTAGTCTTAACACTTTTAGAAATGGATAGAAGAAAAAAAAATTCTACTTACCAAAGACACTATCTTTTTATTTAGGTCCATGTATTCCTGAGAATATGGCTTTGCAAATTTGCTGTCATAGTCAATGTTGTTAACCTTAAAGCTGACATGATAGTAGAAATTTTCTTTTCCTGAGGAGAGACTAGTAACATAGTTTTCCCATTGTACACAACCACTTCAATTCTGAGAAGTCACATGGTCACTTGGTTTACATGATATCTACAAGTCTTGATGTCCAGTGATTGTGGAAAATGCTCAGATAGAAGAATGTTAAATTATAACCTTTCACCAAAATTATGCTCAAGGTTTTTTAATGTAAAATTTTAATGTGCCACTTTTCAAGTTTGGGCAATAAGTTATGAAACAAAATTACATTAAAATACAGTAATTTAAAAAATAAAGAAATCTAGCTAAGAAGATGCCTCTATGAACTTAGGTAAGTTCATGGGCTTATCTTGATACACTCACAATTTGTAATGTCCACCATGTAGTCTAGTAAGACTGATCTTTTCTGTTGCAATTTAAGAGAAAGCATGAACAATGGAAGACTAACGTGTCTCTCTCAGTTTTAAAGTTCTTAAATCTTACTGAGTGACCTAACAGCCAAAGAAGAAGATGTCTCTGTATTGAGGGAAAAGCTGGCTATGTTGCCTATGTGTATGAAAATACACATCATGTGGCTGCAGATTTCATATTATATAGAATGTTTTAGAGATTACATATGATAACCTGGACTCTTCATGTCTAGAAAGAGATCTGATATCATGAGATGCCATGCTGATCCCTGCAAAGTCAACTTTATCCAAGGAGCATCTCAATCGCTGGGGAGATGTACTTGGATGCTGAAGGAAATAAATTCTTCTCAGAGCACCTCTCAAGCTTTTATCAAATTAATCACAGTTTTAGTGTCTGTGACAAGCAATGAGAAGTTGTTTTCCCCCTGGGTCAGTAGTGGCTTCTCATGTAGTTGTCCCTGGCCGTATGTGAGTGAAGGTCAGATATTTTCCATCATTTTGTGAGGAATAACAGGCGGAACTATCATTGTACAGAAACCTAAGCCAAAGGGAAGGATGTCCAGAAGTGGACCACAAATTGCCTCTCAGGACTTCACATCATTGTGTATGAATTGGGTGTTGACAGTATGTTTACCTCTCTCTTAAGGAAAGGAGAAGAACCAGACTCGACTTCCTGAGTTCAAGCTCTGAGGCAGGCAGACATGCTGGGTGGGTTGCAGGACTCTGCTGGTTCCATCTCATGGGACTGGCTGCTCTGCTGTCAGAATGTAATTTCTTTTTTGTGCAACTGTTAATGGAGAGACAATGACTTAATAGTATTTAAAAGGTAGGAAAATTCGGAAAAGACTGAGAGACAAAAAGAAATTGTGTGATTGGAAAAAAGTAATCCTCTTTCTCTTTTGCCATCAAAACCTTCTCTTTCCACCCTTAAAGCAGCTAACTAGAGGAGCTGCCTTTTGTGCATAGATGACTCTAAATTCATTTTTCTTCCCAGGAAGTTTGTGGGTTTTCAGTCTTAGTGCTGATTCCTTGCCCAAGAAACAGGAGGTGAGGCTGGGTAAAAATCACACCATGTCTTAGGACATGACCATGACTTCTGAATGCTAATTTCTTATTGGATTTCCCATTCTATCAATGAGTGCCTCTGCTATGATAGATAGCCATGCAGGGAATTCTTTTTAAAAATTTCCAATTTTATATGGCCCATGTATTGTCTGTGTAAGAATGAAAATGCGAACACATCTTGACACACTTGAAACAACTTCAAATTGTTCTATTATATGAGCCCCAAGAGCTTAAAAATGTGTTACCTGCATGGCTATGGGAAATAACTGATGAATTCAGTAAGAGGATTTAATTTTTGATAGGTACTTTTTCTTGAAAGAAGTATTATTGAATCCTGGAAGTGAACTAATTGTGCCTATATGTTATTCTGAAATCATGAGGATGAATATGTATATATTTTATGAAATGGAGTGAGAAAGAAGGGAGATAGAATTATGCTATGGGAAATAGGTGTCAAAGTGGAACAAAATTGTTTATTGGGATATATATATGTATATATATATCATAACCATTAGAAAATATTATTTTGTTTAGTTTTCTTTATAGAAATGTTTTTGTTGTATATCTTAATAAGGCATTAAATATGTGACTTCTTTTTGAAACCAACTTTGTATCATGTTCAAAGTCAAAATGGTTCCCAAGAAGTTAATAATTTCTCCTATAGAATTACAGTTTTATCTGTTTTTCCTCCTTCTGTCCTTAACTGTTTTCTTTTACACTTAGCATGTGTGGACTCAAACTTGGGGCTAGAGCGTATATCCATTTGATTAAAGTCTTTTCTATAGTTTATACCTCAACAACAACAAAAAAAACTTTGTATTTTTGATAGATGTCAAGTTTCATTCATAGAATTTTTAAAAGAATGTACAACCTTGTTGGAACTCTAATATACCATTAGCCAATTTCAAGCAATGTTCTTGATCTGTTCTATGATAAAATACTCTGGCCAACAGAGCTGTTGTGGGATTTGAGTTATGGCTTGTTTTAAATTGACTAGTATGGATGTCAATCCAAAGGCCACTCAGCATAGCAGAACAGCCCCTGGGGACCCAGAACACTTTGGATTCCTCCTCCAAAAGCATCTATAATGAACAGAGTTATTTTGAAAGTATTCCCAGCAGTTTGTGTCTTAATTCAGTCATCTGGGAATGGGGAAGCAGATCCCTCTCAGTGCACCAGGAACTTGAATGTCTATGGTATTATGTACAACCCTCTCATTTATTTTCACAATGATAGAGTGCTTTCTGAGCCAAGTCCCCTTTGCAGGAGAAGTAAAAGGCTTCAGGTGGCTCTAAATTCTCCAAGCGACAGTGGAAGTTTCTTTTATTATTCTTGTTCTTCTTTAATAATGGAAACATTCGGGGCTAGCAAGATGGCTCATCAGGCACAGTTGCTTTCTGCACACTGAGTGTGATATTTGGAACTCATGTACAGGTGGAAGGACAGAACTGACACAATGAAGATTTATTTTTGGCCGACATGCATTTTGGCACACATATGCATGCATACATGAATAATAAGTAAAATAAAAATGACATCATTAACATATACACAGCTTATATTAGAAAGATACAATTCTTGGCCTTTGACTTATTTTTGGCAGAAATCACTCTGGCAGCAATATTGATAAAGACTAAAGCAATGTGTGAGTGTAAAAGAAAATCAACCTATTTGACTCAGTGTTTCATTTGTTCTATTTTCCCTCATATTCTGCTTTCGGAATTCTGTGAGCTACTGATCTAACACATGGATCTCTTCCAAAGTCAAAAATAATTAACACTGATGCCTTTCAAGGCATCTCATATCATACATTAATTACATCATATGTGACCACATGTGTCAAATGAGCCTGATTATTAATTTCCTCTCCAGTAGACTCACTGGTGACTTTAGCAATGAGTAACATGGTTTAAAACTCTGACATACTCAAAATGGTTATTCAGAAAGATACCCTAAATAATACAGCAAAAGATCTGTGGCCCTTGGAACCTGTAGCTTTGAGTTTCAAGCAGTGACAAAGTTGCTATAAATTTGATTCAGTTATTTATTTATTTATTTATTTATTTATTTATTTATTTATTTGGATTTTTCAAGACAGGGTTTCTCTGTGTAGCCCTGGTTGTCCTGGGACTCACTCTGTAGACCATGCTGGCCTTGAACTCAGAAATCTGCCTGCCTCTACCTCCCAAGTGCTGGGATTAAAGGCGTGCGCCACCACCACCCGGCTTGATTCAGTTAATTATGTTGATGTTCAAGGTAACCGTGCTTCTATTTTCAAAGAAATGTCTTCTTTCTTAGCCTTTCTATTTTAATGTGTTTTCTTAAACCTGGCTAATAATCATAGTTTGAAAACCACTCATTGTGCTCCCAGGAGAGGTACTGTGTGAGCATATATGTTATAATGCATGATTGTGTTTGTATGTGTGTTATGGCATGTGCGAGTGTGTGTATATGTGTGTGATATGAGTATGTGTTTATGGTATGTGTATATGTTTGTATGTGTGTGTTGTATGCATGTATGTGGTGTGTGTAGATGTATAGGTATTGTATGTGCTTTGTATATGTATCTTGTGTGTATGATGTATTGTGTGTGTATGTGTATATGTGTACGTATGCATGTTTGCATGCATGTATGATGTGTGCACATGTATGTGTGTGTTGTGTGTGCTTTGTGTGTGTGGTGTACTGACTGTGCGAGTATGTACGTGTATGTGCGCATTTATGTGTATGTGGCCTGAGTCTGCTTCTGCCCTCAGGATATCCAGGCACTGCTGTGCACAAGGCAGGACTGGAAGGAATGAAGCTTAGCAGATCCGATGGGTTCCGGGATCTCAGCTGGTAGTGATTGCAAGGGAGTGCAGTCTGACTTCTCTGACATGGTTTTCAGTGAAACAACTTTGCTTATTAGGGGTGAATAAGAGCAATATAAACTTTGGGGAATGGGTAGGAAATTTTGGGATGAGTGCAGGGAATCCTTCATTTGCATGAAGAGAAATTCCAGGTGCTTGCTGGACATGTCCTTATATAAGGGAGACAGGAAGTGAAACCTGTAACCTAGGCACCAAGCTATGTGACCAGCTCCAGAATGGTAGAGGTGGGGGTTGTACAGGCTACATGCACCAGGACATGCAGGCCCAGAGCAAGGTGGGACAGCTCTATTCCTGCTGGTCTCAGGATGAGATTTTCAGGGTTTGGACATGTCTTGACCCATTCATGCTCCAGACAGGCTCCTCCAGTATATAGCTTCCTGGCCCCATGTATGTGTACATATGTGTGTGATACGAATGTATATGTGTATGTGTTATTTGTATGTGTTCTGTATGTATGGGCATGATATGTGTGTGTGTTGTGTGTGTGTGATGTGTGCTTACTCCAACAAATATCTCTGACTACTTGTTAGTCAAATGTCTAATTGGGCTTATCAAAAAGCTTAAGCAGCTAAATAAATAAAAACTCATTGTTTAATGTATTATATAATATACAGATTGCCCCCTCCCACCAAGAGCATGTGAAAATGTCACAGGGGAAACTGACAAAATGAACCACACCCCGACTCTCATTTGATACACCAAGTTTCTGTCCTACCTTCTGGATGGGATTAATCCTTCACTGGTGTTCAATCATTCTTGGCTTGGAAGATCATAGAAAGGCTGCTGTCATTGTAGGTTTGAAATCTGGGTTTGGTGGTACTTAAGGATAGCTACAGTTTTGAGTTTGACACTACATCAAAGATCATTAAAGTTGATACTTCATAGTTCCCATTTAATTGTTAGAGTGTTAGAGATGGGTTTGACACTGAGTTGATCTTCTGAGGTGAGAAAAGAGAAATATTTATTTGTCTGGAAATTCTCCTAGTCATGGTGTCTATGAAATGATGTGTGTTCAAGTCACGTTAGCACTCTGGAGTAATTGCAAAGTGACTGCTCTGTGGGTGTGATATTTGAATGTGTCTCAGTCATATTTTTATATCCTCTTTGAGCTGCTAAATAATGAGAAATCAGCAGGTCTCCATGACCCAAACAACAAGAGCTGGAACATAGTCAGGATACCAATGTTGAAATGTCATGTCAACAATCACTATATTGTAGAATAAAAACTATTGCCATGTATTATAAAAATATTTCCATAAATAAACTGAAAAATTACTCAGTGCTAAAAAGAGATGGGTTCTTCAGCCACAATAAGGCATGGGAGAAGCTGAAAGTAAATTTCTAAGTAGAAAAAGTCAATCTAGAGAAGTTGTAGCCACTCGATTCTAAAAATGTGATAATCTTGGAAAAGGCAAAACAATAAGTTAAGAGATCATCAGTTTCCAGTGCTTAGGGAAGCCCACAGTGCTTAGGGATGTCCACACTGCTTAGGGATGCCCACAGTGCTTAGGGATGCCCACACTGCTTAGGGATGCCCATAGTGCTTAGGGATGCCCACACTGCTTAGGGATGCCCACAGTGCTTAGGGATGCCCACACTGCTTAGGGATGCCCACAGTGCTTAGGAATGCCCACACTGCGCTTAGGAATGCACACATGATGTGTCTTGAATTGGTAGGCCACTAACACATTCTGTTATCCTTCAGTGGTGGAGCATGCCATATGTGATTGTTGAGCTCATAGAATGTATAACACCAATCAACCCTGACATAAACTATGAACATTGTGCAACAGTGACTTAACAGTGATGGGAATTGTACCAAATAGATCTTGGTGGTATAGGATGTTAAAAGTGAGTATGGGAGGCACCACTTTTAAAGGGACGTCATTTGAGAGTAGACAGAATCATGAAAAACTCTGGACTTTTTGCTTAGTTTTTATGTAAGCCTACAGCTGCTATAAGATTAACTTTATTAGCAATAGACAAGTATATTGTTAGTAACAAAGCATTCAATGGCAGTTATTAATTGTGGGTCTATCCTGTTCTAGGCACGAGGCTCACGGAACCAAGCAGTCTTTCCTCCATTGAGAATCTCTGTTGGTTTTAATGTTCACTAACTAGATTCAAATTCCAAGCTGTTTCTCCTAACTTCACACTGTTCAATCTTTCCAAGATATTTCCCAGTGTCCTTATGCCTGAGCCTCCCCTAGTAGGATGGAGGTCGAAGGCTACGCAACAAGTAAGTAGCAAAGCGAAGTATTCATAATTAAAAACCATAGGGAAAAAGGAGGCATAAAGACATGAAGAATTATCCCTGGACTAAGAGCTGTGTGGAGACCTCAGAAGTGTTTTAAAATATGGGATTTTTTTTTTAAATTAAAAAGTGTTTTCAATGATGTTAGCTCCTTAGAAACACTGTTTGTGGATGAGTTGTTTTCACTGCTACAGAAATGAATGACTTTCAGAAGGATTTTGAGTATTTCCATGGTAGATTTGACCAATATGTGGTTGTTTACAGCTTGGCTGTACAGTGGATCTTTTCTCTCCCTTTCTTTTGAAAACACTTCTTTCTTAATAGACTATCTGGAAGAACTTGAAAGAGAAAGTGTTGATACTTAGATTGTATTATTATAACAAACATTAGATATGTTTACAGACCTTTTGTCAAGATCAATCTGGGTTTCACCAAGGTTCCTTTTGACAACAAAAGTTCATTTCAACTACCTCATTCCTTTGTCATTAGAATCTGCCCCTGATTTGGCAACATTAAAGTTTTGCCTCCAAAAGTACAATTTAATGATTTTTTGAATCATTTATTTAAACTCCCAAACTTAAAATTAGAATAGAGTCTAAGTTAATAATAATTAACAAAACCATTGTTGTTATCTTCCTAAGGTGTTACTCTAAGGCTTCTTATTTTTTTTTTTTATTGATTTAACTTTTACTGCATTATGATGAGAAAAGATACATGATTTCAATTTATCTGAATTTGTTAACATTTGAAAACATATTTTATATAAATATAATTACATCACATTCTTGTTTCCCTTTTGTACCCTAACTCCTCCCAGAGACCCCAATTCAATACCTGCAATAACTTTTGTTTTTCTTTCATTTTGTCATATTCTTTAAAGTATATAAAATATTTACTAATAAAAATGAATATTATAAAAATTGTTTGATATAAAACAACAATCAATTGAAGAGTCTTATGGAGATGCCTGCCTACAGCAATACTGAAAATACATACATTTTTCTTAATATAAATTTTAAATAACTCCAAACATATTAACTGTATATTTTAAAATAATACATTAGTACTTGTATTTTTTTAATGAATATAAATAAAGTCTGTTTGTTTGTTTGTTTGTTTATTTGTTTTGATGTTAGTAGAGCTTAAAATCTTGGCTCTTACTGTGGTACAAGCCCAAAATAAGAACAATTTTTAGACACTGGAATTCATTATAACAATGCTGTACTTCAATGACCCTCATATTACCAAAGAATTTTACCTCCATTGTAGCTAAGCTAAGAGTTGACAGTTCTGCTGCATCAAGGAATGAATTGTAGGCACAATTTTTGAATACAGATTTCCTGCTATGGTCCAAGCTATTGACTTGAGTGATTGTCTTCATTCTCAGTCCACAGAGAACAGGTTACATTCATTTAAGAAATGCTGTATGAATTAAGATGGTTTATCCATGAAGTCATTCACCAAACTGTTTCAATGAACAATGGTTCTGATTGGAGAGTGCCACAGACATTAGGTGAGGGTAAGAATCTGGTTCATTGACTGTGATGATTTTGAAAAGCATTCATCTCAGAGAAAGAGTAACTTATAAAGTCCTCTTCTTCAAAATTGATACAATAGTTACAAACATCAAGCAAAGCATTCAGTCTCACTCTTTGTTGTTCTCTTACAAGCCACCTCCTAACTTAATTGTCTGTTTCTTTTGGCTGTATAAATTTTTGAAATATGTAAGCTGTTCTGACAACCATAGTATAGTGTAAAGACATCAAATAAACAATCTTACTAATTGAGAGGTTGAGATAGGAGAAGCCTGATTTCAAGACCATTATGTGGTACACAGCAAGACACTGTTATGTACAAACAAACAGAAAGTGTATAGGGATTGTACAATATTGGACCTATTTCTCCAATTACCAAATTAGAGAGATCACTGCATGATAGCCTACAAATTTCTAATTCCTCATATTTTTGGATTTCAATTGATTAGGATATGTTGATAATATTAAGATATTAAGAAAAAGTAATTGTTACTTCCTGTTATTTTTGTTGTAAGAGGTAGAATTAGGTTTCTGTGGGATTATTGAAAGATTACTTTCTTGCTTCTTCTAGGGTGTAGTTTTGCTCCTTATGTTTATGTTTTCCATCTATTATTCTTTGTAGGACTGGATTTGTGGAAAAATACTGTGTAAATTTCACTTTGTCATGGAATACCTTGTTTTCAATGGTAATTGAGAGTTTTGCTGGGTATAGTAGCCTGGGCTGGCATTTGTGTTCTCTTAGGGTCTGTATGACATCTGCCCAGGATCTTCTAGCTTTCATGGTCTCTAGTGAGAAGTCCGCTGTAATTCTGATAGGCCTGCCTTTATATGTTACTTGACCTTTTTCCTTTACTGCTTTTAAAATTCTTTCTTTGTTTAATGCATTTGGTGTTTTGATTATTATGTGACGGAAGGAATTCCTTTCTGGTCCAGTCTACTTGGAGTTCTGTAGGCTTCTTGTATGTTCACGGGCATCTCTTTCTTTAGGTTAGGGAAGTTTTCTTCTATAATTTTGTTGAAGATATTTATTGGCCCTTTAAGTTGGGAGTCTTCACTCTCTTCTATACCTATTATCCTTAGGTTTGGTATTCTCATTGTGTCCTGGATTTCCTGGATGTTTTCAGTTTGGAGATTTTGCTTTTTGCATTTTCTTTGAACTGTTGTGTCAATGTTTTCTATGGTGTCTTCTGCCCCTGAGAGTCTCTCTTCTATCTCTTGTATTCTGTTGGTGATGCTTGTACCCATGACTCTTGATCTCTTTCCTAGGTTTTCTAATTCCAAGGTTGTGTCCCTTTGTGTTTTCTTTATTGTTTCTGTTTCCATTTTTAAATCCTGGATGTTTTTGTTCATTTCCTTCACCTGTTTGATTGTGTTTTCCTGTAGTTCTTTAAGGAATCTTGGTGTTTCCTCTTTAAGGGCTTCTAGCTGTTTGCTTGTTTTCTCCTGTATTTCTTTGAGGGAGTTATTTATGTCCTTCTTAAAGTCCTGTATCATCATCATGAGAAGTGATTTTAGATCTGAATCTTGCTTTTCTGGTGTGATGGTGTGTCCAGGACTTGCTATGGTCAGAGAATTGGGTTCTGATGATGACAAGTAACCTTGGTTTCTGTTGCTTACGTTCTTATGCTTGTGTCCTGCCATCTGGTTATCTCTAGTGCTACCTGCCTTGGCTAAGTATGACTGGGGCCTGTCCTTTCTGTGATTCTGATTGTGTCAGAACTCCTCAGAGTCAAGCTGTCTGTGTGATTCTGGGATCCTATGATCCTGGGCCCGATATAACTCCCAGGAGTGGAGCTTCCTCTGGGTGTTGTGGGACAGGCTGCAAAATTTGCACCCAAGTTCTGCTCAGAGCAACTCGTGCCACTGGGCTGGCAGAGGTCCTGTGTGCCTGGGTCCCCCTGGTCACAGTTACTCCCGGTGTTGGGACAGATGTCGTGTCCTCCTCACCTCTGATCCTCTGATTCTGGGCATATTAGAGAGCCTGGGAGTGGAGCTTCCTTTGGATGTTGTGGGACTGATTGCAAAATTTGTGCCCAAGGTCTGCTCAAGGCTGCTTATTTTTAATCACACCAGAGAAGACCTGCAATTTATGTGTTAACAGTTAAGCTGACATGTGAAGCTGGGAGGTGTGGGGCACACTGCCTTGGAGTGGTTTGTGTTTGGATCCAAATGCTGTGTTTGTGTTGCCGTTGCAGAGGCAGACCACTTACCTTCTCTCTGAATACCCAGTTCCTCTGTGAAATTGAGCCAACCCTCAGGAGGGCTGTGTGAGCCTTGCTTTGTGGAGCTCCCGCCTAGAAAAGCAATGCCCTCTAAGAGTTAGTTTTATATTACTAAATAAGATGAAGGCTGAAGATAAGAATATTTAGGTTTCTTGGGAAAATACCAAATATGGTGGTTAGTTTGTATTTTGCTTTTCCGTTTTTTACTACAAAAGTACTTTTTTGTTTTGTTTTTTAAATCTCAGGTAGGTTCTGGTTTAGGACCCTTCACTGTTGCAAAGATTTCCCAGGGTACTTATTGATTCAGAGACGCGGTCTCTGCAGTTGGTTGAGCTTGTGTTTCGGTTGCTCCTCGGTGGTTCTTCAGCAGGACATCTGAGGCTCACAGAGGCAGAGGTTGGAGGCAGCGGAGAGCACATGGTTCCAACAGCTGCCTCTCGCCAGCCAGGTCGTTCTTGCTTTCTCCTGATGTTGCCTGTGACTCCAGATGGAACCTTCATTCCATCCCACTTACCAACTTCAATAGATGAAAAATTAGTGACGATTCTGTGTTTATGGTTCTTTTACGTAATGTAATTCTGTCCTTTCTCCATCTTGCCAGAGGGGCTTATGGTGGCAATGTAATTGAACACAACCTCCTATTGGAGATGTGAGCCACATACAGCACAGACTAGAACAAAAAGCCATCCTTTGTAAAATACCTACAGACTTAGCTTTTGTGATTCTCCATTTCACCTCAAATTGAAATAAAAAATAACTTTATAAAAATTTTAAAGTTTTGGATTGAAGAGATGGCTCAGCAGTTAAAAGTACTAGTTGCTTTTACAGAGGAACAGGTTCAATTCCCAGCACCACCTGGCAGCTCACAGTCTTCTGTAACTCCAGATCCAGACACACAGTGGTACACAGACATATGTAAAGGCAAAACACATAGCTGGGTGGTGGTGGCGCACACCTTTAATCCCAGCACTTGAGAGGCAGAGGCAGAGGCAGAGGCAGAGGCAGGCAGATTTCTGAGTTCTAGGCTAGCTTGGTCTACAGAGTGAGTTCCAGGACAGCCAGGGCTATACAGAGAAACCCTGTCTCAAAAACAAACAAACAAACAAACAAACAAACAAACAAACAAAAAAGGCAAAACACACAAATATTAAAAAAACCTGAAAGTTCATATCACAATCCAGCATAGAAAGTGTGATATAATAAATGTCATATCATTATCATTAATTTTTCTATTAAGAAGCATAAACCAACATGTTATCCTAGTACAATTACTTCTGTTTTCTTTCTTTCCTTCCTTCCTTCCTTCCTTCCTTCCTTCCTTCCTTCCTTCCTTCCTTCCTTCTTTCCTCCCCCTTCCTTTCTTTCTTCCTTCCTTCCTCCCTCCTTCCCTTCTTCCCTCCCTCCCTCCCTTCCTTCCTTCCTTCCCCCTCTTTCCTTCCCTTTGATCATCTCCCTCTTCTCTCTTCCTCTGTCTTCTTTGCTTTCTCTTTTGAGCAGTATCACAGGCAGCTGAGGCTGGCTTCAAATACTTTATGTGTCTAAGAATGACCTTAAGCTCCTGACTCCCCACGCTTTTACTTCCCAAGTGCTGTGACTGAGTTCCCCACTGGACAGGGTTAATTTTCATTGTTCTAATGGGGGAAAAGATGATTGAAAATCTTTTATAAAATTGATACATGTTCATACTATGGGTCCAAACAATTCAGAAAAAGTAAAGTGAAAAAAAAAAAAGAGTTTTAAGAACATTTAGTCACCCTTATTAGCTCCAAGAAAACATCATTAGCATTTGGTGGGCATCATGACGAGAGTCTTCTCATTCACATAAATGCAGAGAATACAGAGAGATGGGAGCTGGGAGGAGAGAGGGAGGAAAGGCTGCAGTCCAGATGTGTTATCACATGAGGGTAGAATAAATAAAAACATTTCAAAAGTTATAAATTCTAAAACAATTACATATAACTTAATCAATCAATTATGAGGAACTGAAACTATATATAATGTGACATATAAGTAATATGTCATCTCTATGGAATATATATATAGTATTCAAATGTTAATCAAAAGACAGTTTTTTCTTAACAAATTTTCTTTAGATAAAAGAGATTTAAGTAAGGAATATTAAAAAACATGGAGAAGTAAGAGTTTCTGTTTTTTTTATGCATGCATGCAAGTGTGTGTGTGTGTGTTTTTGTGTGTGTGTGTGTGTGCATGCAGCCACACACATGAGTGCTGTTGATTGTTCAGGTCAGAAGAGGGCATTTCATCCCCTGAAGCTGGCAGATGTGAGCCACTCAGTGTTGTTGCTGGAAACCAGACTTGGTCCCTGTGTAGTACCAGTCCATGCTCTTAACCACTGAGCTGTCTCTCAAGCTCCTGAAATTTATGGGTGTGTGTTTTTAATTTAGCTTTTTGCTTTAACTTAAATAAATAGTTGTTGACTCTCTCAAATTAAAGACGCAGTTGTTTACTGATGTCCCAGATAATTTCCTTGAGTTTTCCAAGCTTATAATAGCTTTTCTTTTCCTCAGAAATCCTATCTCTCACAGAATTTGAAAATTAATTCACATTTTTATTTTGATCCTTTGCAATGGCAGGTGTTGAATCTAGAGCCTCACACATGCTAGGCCAGTACCTTAGCGCAGAGATCCCTCCAGTCCTAAGTACGTATTCTCAGGTACTCCCACAGTTTTGTTATTCCTGAGTTCTTTATTTTGGTCTTTCTTTGAATGGACACATTTGCCAAACAGCTTTTAAAAGGGCCATAATTTCTGAAGTTCTCTCCTTTCATACTTGAGAGCAATTGTATTTAATATCTGCATAATAAATCTTGAGTAGTATTAAAAATAAATTTATTATAAGTTCATCTTTCCCTCAGAGTTTCATATTTGATTCTCTGTTGTTTTATGGCATAGAAAATTTGTGAATGAGCTGATCACACTGATTTGTCACAAACCCTTGGTGCCTACAGAATTCCCCACTCTTTCTTTAAGTGTGAGGCATCAATGAATGCATGCATATCATGGTTGCAGAATATTGAAGAAACTACACTTACTTTCTCAGATTACACAACTTTCTCAATGGCAAATTCAATTTTCTCCTCCATCCGGGTACTTTTCATTAACACCATTGGGAAAAAAATTGTATTTGTCGGTCGTACTTTTCACTGTCAGGGCTAATTACCCTTAACTGGCTGATGCTTGCTATTCCTTTTCTTCAGCTCTCCCTGGCCATGGTGCTCTCCCTTTCATGTGCATTTCCATGATTATCTCAAGCTTTTCAGCAATGCCCACTGGATTTATTTTTCTTTGGAATCTATTTATTAATTCTAAGATAATTTTCCTCTTACCATTAGCATTTTGTTTGAACTTCTTTTCCATTTTTCTAATGCTTTGTTAAGCATTCTCGGCCATTTAATACTTTGAATTTATGCTCTTATTAAATTATACAAACTGTCTTCTGTTCTTCAGTTATAATTTTTAGCCTGCACGCTTAGTCTTTATGCATGCTGCCTCTGTCTGTGTCACTTTTACTTGGTTGTCTGTTTGGCTATGTGCATATTTGGATGGCTTTGTCTATCAGTAAGTTGATGTTTTCTGTCAGAGATGACTTTTTGACTCTTCCCTCACATTATTGTGCTTTTATCATTACTGGGAGAAAAAGAGAGAAAGCAAATGAGAAGAGGAGAACGTGTTCCATTTTCACTAGAAGACCAGTCTCTGAAGCGTTCTGGACTTCCAGATTGCTACCATCAGAGAGCAGTGTTAGAACTTCTAATTCTGTAAGAAAACTAAGACAATTTGAACCATCTGCACGTCCTTACATTTCAGGACGTAGACAAGGCTGCGATGTCCTTATATCCAAACTTTAGGAACTGTTCAAAATGTTTATGACTTGACTTCTCAACAGTGGTAGGTGGTGAGTTCAGTTGCTGAACCCTGGTGAGATACATTTTGTTTCCAGTTGGATAGCTAGATTTTTAAAGTTGTTTTATTAGACTTTCTTTGCCTTTGTAGTAGATTGGAAAAAAACCACAAATTGATTCCATCCTACAGATGGGTATCTTTTCATTGTGACCTTGCATTCTCCCTAGCAAGAAGGGGAGATCCATTTATCTACCTATTGAGTAAGCATAGAGGATTCTACATATTTACTTTTCTCAATGGGGCATTTGGCCATGAAATGGATTCGAGACATAGGACTGTCCTTCTTATTTATCTCACAGTTCCCTGTCTTCCGTGTACATAGTTGTAGGCTATTCTACTCCAGGATGAGTGACATGTAGCCCACTCCAATAGTTGACATACTAGGTATTCCTCCAAATGCCAGTGTTTTAAAGGCTGTGTTCCTAGACTATAAAACTTTCAGGAGACACCTTTTAGACATAGGACCTTAGCAAGAGAGATGGGTACCTTAGTACCTTTCAGGGATTAAGAGGATACACAGTTATTCCAGATGACCGAGCATCCATATTAAGCAGCTCATAACCACCTTCAACTCTACATCCAAGGAGATCTGACAGTTCTGGTCTCCCTGGGCATGTGTATTCACATGCACAAATCCATTTATAGATACGTACATGCAATTAGAAAAGATAAAATGAATCTTTTAAAAGAAGGAATATGGCCTCATTGAAGAAAAGTAACTCATTGGAGATATTGGACTCCAGCCCTTTATTTTTCTGTCTTTGCTTTTTAGTCATAAAGTGAGAAGAAGCCAGCTCCACCACATGTATCCTGCCATGATGTACTGCCTTGCCCCAAGGCCGTAGTGCTACACGGAACAAAATAAACTTTTCTTTTTTTCAGTTGATTCTTCTGTGTATTTGTTATAGTGGCAGAGGTTAACTAACAACTTGCTGCCTAATAGCATGCCAATTACCAGACACAAGGTTTTTAAACCACGCAGTCACCAGCAAACCAATGACATAAACAGACTCATGAATGAGAGAACCATCGTGTGTCAAGGAAGATGGGCAGAGTCTCAAGCTGATGCCATATTTGTTTTAAGCTGATACGTTTTAGTGATTGTAATGCAGCAGAAGTTCACTGATAGAACACTTGTCATTGCTAGGTTCAAGAAGAGGGAAAAGCTAAAGTGGAGTTTAGTTGTTCAGCCAAGTTTGTAATACTTGGTGGTTTAAAGCCAGTTTTCTGGGAATATTTAATGAGATGGCCATATGGTCATAGATAGTCGGGGTATATCTGCACACACATGCTCAACCCAAAATGCTTGTTATTTTATCATGGTCTGTAGCCTGCTTTCTTGCATTCACAACTTTGTGCTCACTGAATGTTAACTTTTCTGAATAAGAAACATCTAGTTAATAAAAATAGATACTTTTGTTTGGTTCTTTCTTTACTGAGTTAGCTCTGCTTTAGAGATTTTGTACTTCTGATTCTATATGAGCAGACAGTATGGTTAATTGAATGTAACTTAACTATTTTGTTTCTTATGCCTATCCCTCCATATGTAAAATTTTACTCAGAAAGGTATTAATTATCCACCAAAACATCTTATAATGAAATTCATTTTGCCCTATTAATATAATATGGGAAATCCTATATAATATACAAATCTTACAAAGGGGCCATAGTAAATAATGGTGAACAAATGCTTAGAAGCAAATAATTCTTTAATGTAGTGCTGTGTCACGTTCATTTTCAGCCTCCAGGGTTTTGTTGGAAAAGATCTGAGGCTTTCATGCCCCAAACCCTAGAAGGCTGACCATTTTGGCTCATTTCCAGCCTGACCTATTTGTTTAAAGACAGCTGAGTTGTAGAAACACTTTTAGTTTTCAGTTACTGAGAGAAGGTAAAATATGTAAGCAGATGTCTTCAAACCCTCAATTCTTTTAGATGTCTTTTTCACCTGGTCTATTTCACTTAGTACCTTTCTCCTTGTATGGTGCATTCTCTTTGGTAGCTACTGTGCATTATGTAAGCTTTATTTTTTTTTAACAAGTATATTCTTAGAATAACTCATCTTCTATTTATCTCACCAAATAATTTGTCACTCAATTCAGACCCAGTTATGACCTTCTCTAACAAGCTACCTGTAGCATTGCTCCATGTCTATGTTTAGATATGGTCCTTGAGCTGACTACATTTCATGCTATCTTCTATTATAACAATATATTGCAATTGTTTTCTAATTTGTTAATAGTTACAGATAGAGGCATATTTCTCATCAGACCGTGAGTGACATCTGACATCTTCAGAATGTCTATATTTGGCAGCAGTTATGCTGATATTCTTAGGAAGTATCATAGCATGGCAGTTAATGTTGTCAGGTTTGGGGTCAGATATATGTAAATTCTGGTCCAATATTTCCATTTGTCTGCTTCTTCAACTTAGAACAGGAATGAAGGCAATATCTACTTCACAGAGTAAATTCTAGACCAATAAGTGTTCAAAACTGTCATTATTATGGTTACTATTACTATCACTAATTCTGAATTTGGTTTTATCCTCTTGTACAAAACTTAAGTCTATGTGTATTAGGTAAATGAGCTCAGAAGTTCTGACTTTGAGATACTTAGATGGATGAGTTGAGACACTCACTAGTTGATAACTTCCTGACTCTTGAGTGTTTAAAAATGGCCAAACTACTGTGAAACTAAGATTTTATTAGACTCAAGAATTCCTGTTCAGATACCATGGCTATTAAAAATCTGAATTTAGTTTTGAGCTCCACATATAAATTAAACAAAGCAGCACCAAATAACACAAATGAAACATTGTCAAGACAAATTGCATGTAGGGAGTTGGGTTTGTCTGAGAGTCTCTTTGTTGGTCACTGCTACATACACCAATCGAGCTAGCCTGTGACCTTTGAGATAGTCTCCTGTGTCCACTTCTCATCTTGCCATGGGAACATTGGGATTACAGACACACTACAGAACATGGGATTATATGACCTTGCCTGGCTTTATGTATGTTCTAGAGATTCAAACCCAGGCCCCTACATTTTGCAGCAAATATTTTATCCACTGAGATATCTTCCTGGTCTACTATACTTTTGTTTTATTTTGTTTTGTTTTAGCCATGGAACTGAACTAATTCTGCTAACTCACATCAGCTATGAATTCCAGGAATACTTCACTGTCCAATACAAATGTAATGCATTCCATGTGTAATTTATGGAAAAGTGAGCAAATAAAATAAATTTAGTGAAATATCCTATTTACCCAAGTATATATAAACGATTATTATTTTAACACATATTTATTTTAAAAATATTCTTTAAATATGTAATACTTTGTCATACCTAGTTTTGAAAATGTAGCGCATATTTTATACATATAGTAGCATGTTTTAATTTATAATAGTCTCACTTTATGTTTTTATTAGCATATTTTAATTATATATCATAATGTTTTCCATCATGACATTTTATACATGCATATAATATGTCTTGATCACTTCTTTTGTCCCACTCTCTGGCTGATTCCTTTTCTCTTCCCAACTTTTGCGTCTATTTTGTTGTGACCTAATGAGTTTCTTTAGGGTTGATTATGGAAACATGGATGTGAAGTTATTTATGGGATTATGTGCATTTTTATCAGTGTCCCCCTTCCCAGTTCCCCTCCAGTCATTCACCCCACCCTCATCTCCTTTGCCTCTGACAGGGTGCTCCCCACCCCATCCCTCATCCATCTACCTAACCACAGATCTCAATTCCCTCTATCCCCCTTCCCTGGGGCATCAAGTCTCTACAGAATTAGACACATCCTCTCCCACTGAGGCCAAATAAGGCAGGCCTCTGCTACATACGTGCCGGGAACCACGGACCAACCCATGTAGAATCTTTGGTTGGTGGCTTAGACTCTGGGAGCTCCCAGTGGTCCAGGTTAGTTGATACTGTTGGTCTTCCAATTGGGATTGACATCCCCTTTAGCTCCTTCAATCCTTCAGTCCTGGGAGCCTCTCACATTCCATTCTTTAGAACTTTCTAGAGTCCTACCCTCTACCCCTGACCCCAGCAGCCGCATATTTCCATTCATTCTCTTGACTTCTCTGGGCTTCTTTCCTTATCCCCCTTTCCCTCTCTCTCCCCTCTCCTACCCAGGTTCCTCTCTTCCTCTGCCTCCCATGATTATTTTGTCCCCCCTTCTAAGTGGGATTGAAGCATCCATACTTGGGCCTTCCCTCTTGTTAAGCTTCATATGGTCTATGAGTTGTAGATATGTATCTGAAATTTTTGGCTAATATCCACTTGTCAATGAGTACATACCATGTATGTCCTTTTGGGTCTTGGTTAAAATGTCACTCAGCATGATATTTTCTAGTTCCAACCATTTGTCTCCAAAATTCAAGATGTCCTCCTTTTTAATAGCTGAGTACTATTCCATTATGTAAACGAACCACCTTTTCTGTATTCACTCTTCTGTTGAGGGACATCTGGGTTGCTTCCAGAATGGGCTTCAGTGCTAATCAGAGAGCTGTTGGTGACACCCATAATGGACTCGCCACTATAGCATGAGTGGGTACAACTTGCTTAGCAGGTCAGTAAGTAAGGTAACACACAGATGAGTAACATTGTTCATTATAATTTTCCCCTAGAAGCCAGAATCGTCCCTTTCTGTACTGTGAATGCTAGCCAGAAGAGAGGAAGTTTGTAGCTCAGTTCCAGCAAGACTTCTCTATGTCTTGTGACCATAGCAAGACCCTGTTTTAGAATATGTCACCAGTTGAAGAAAAGGGAGACCCCTGTAACTATAGGCACAAGGATATTGGAGAGCTTGAGACAGCATGATGCATGTAGCAGTGCTGGGAATTGGTTCTAATGCTTTGTCTTGACTTGGCCCCTGAATTGAGACTCTGTGTGTTCAAATGCTGAAGATCCCTGTCCCCAACTGGTTTTTGATCCATCAATAAAAAGCTAATGGCCAATGGCAAATGTCTGGCCAGAAAGAGAAAGGCAGCACTTCTAGGTTTCTGGGAGAAGAAACACAGGGAGGAGAAAGAAAAGGTCTTCGTGAGAAGGGAATAGGAAGGAAGGACCACACTGGGAAGGAGCAGGAGGGAGGAACAGCTGAAATGTGGGTACAAGAAGGGAAGCAGTCCCCAGAATGGCTATCCAGAAGCGTCTTGGGCAGCATACATAAAGGGGCCACCTAGAAGGAGCCACAGCAACAAAGATAAAATATAGAGTTAAGAGGTTTTGAGTCAGGAATGTTGGAGGGGAGACTGTGCTGGCTGCAGGGAGGTTTAGAAGTGCTTAGCTACTGAACTAGTCAAAGCATAACAAAATTATGGTGTGTGTGTGTGTGTGTGTTTGTGTGTGTGTGTGTGTGTGTGTGTGTGTCTTTCATTCACAAATCCAGAGAGCTCTTAGGTGGGTGCATTGTGTGTCAAAGTGGTTAACTATACACCACTACATAGCAGATAAAAATACTTGGCTAAAACTGAGGCCAATCAAGGAGAGTGGAGAGATGCAAGAGAGATGAATGAGACATATTTCAAATTCTTGTATACCTTTGCAGTTTATTATGAATTTAAAGGTAATAATCAGTTATATGCACTGAATAAAAATAGAAAAATATTAAAAACAACAACAACAATGTAAGTCGAGATTAAGAAGTTCGGCCCTGGAGGCAGACTCATTGAGTTTGAGTCTTGATACTAGTTCTGTGACCTTGGGTTGATTATGCTAGCTGTTTGTGTATACTTGGTCTTATATCTAGTTTTAAATACTGCAAGTAGCTCCCTGCAGAGTAGGCATGAGAAGCTGTTAGATGAGATGTTTATCAAATGATTTTAGACTAGACTTGGTAAATGGTAGGTATTAGAATAGCTGAAGTTCACAAGGCAAACTCCATAGAAGGGTCTTGCACTTCATAAAACCCATAGCATGAGCCAAGACCAGCAAAGAGGCTGCTCAAAAAATGGAATGAGATCAGATGCAGGTGGATTTCTGAGTTCGAGGCTAGCCTGGTCTACAGAGTGAGTTCCAGGACAGCCAGGGCTACACAGAGAAACTCTGTCTCAAACCCCACCCCCTCCAAAAATGGAATGATATCTAATCCAGAACATAGTTGGTGGCAGGTACTGGACACTTTGAAAAATGCACAGGTGAGAGACTTTGATAACTGAGGTGGTCAGGGCCAGAGTTGACTTG
The DNA here is from genome assembly GCA_019843815.1 of Montemys delectorum. Classification (NCBI taxonomy): domain Eukaryota; kingdom Metazoa; phylum Chordata; class Mammalia; order Rodentia; family Muridae; genus Montemys; species Montemys delectorum. The sequence continues at coordinate 33,188 of JADRCD010222002.1, read as the reverse complement.
ATTCTCAAGTTTTAATCTAGAGAACTTGAGGGACTAACATGGGAGTGAGCATTATGGTGTGTAAGGGTGAATGTGTAGAGTAAACTAGCTTGAGAATGATTCCCATAATTGGACATGCGGGGTAACTAAGGGATGCCTGAGAGTGGATTTTTAATAAGGTTGAGATATGTGGGCCTAAGCCTCAGAAGAAATATCTGAGAATTGACACCCCATTTTCTAAGAAAATGATTGAATATCTAATTGATATTGAGAAATGGACAATATAAGGTTGTTATGGAAACCCTTTGGGAAAAGTAAGTTAAGTCCTCTTAGATCTGAGAAATGACACATTTACTGCATAATTTAAAACAGTTTTAAATGAACACCATACACAAATCAGGTAATGCTGTAAACTTTTTTTTTTTTTTACAGAGATTATATAGCTCTGCACAAAACCACAGAGATCTTAAAGCAAGTCTTAAAAGTGACAGAAGTTTCAGCAATACAGAATACATTTATTCTTTTTACATAACAACAGCATAGGTCATAGCCTGGTCATTTCTTTTACATGTGTGACAAAAGAGGTGGGACAGGCAGGCATAAGAAATTAAACAAAGCAGAAACCGTGTTCCTAAAGCATCGTCCTCAGAGCTGGTTTCTCTTATAACTAGAGCCCGTTTCTACCCAATAGTAGAGGGCCCTCCCTCCTTCAGGGGAGCTGCGGGTGACTATGGAATGCACGTTTTAGAGTCAGACTCAAGTCACTCAGTAAATTCAGGAAATATCTATGTAAACTAATGCCAGAGAGGTAGATCCCTGGACACTGGGGTTGTTAGAGCTGTTTGTGGAGAAAATCCCCAGACCTATCTGAAGACATTCGTTTAGCAGATGTGCACCTGGCAAGCACTGAGCCAGGGAGACGGAGAGAGGTAACACCTTGTGACAAAGGACAGACACAGGGTGAAGCTGAAGCTATAGAGATCAGTACATAGCTACGCTGCAGGAGAGGGTTTGCGGTAAGACAGAGGAATAGGAAGATGAAGTAAGACTTTTGAGATGCAGTTCGTGTCCCCAGAACTGTGCTGTCTTAAAGAAGTATCTTTGTATGTGTGAATGTGTGTGTATACAAGCGTGCATATTTCAGTGTATGTGTGTGAACATGTGTGTGTGCGTGTGTGTGTGTGTGTGTGTGTGTGTGTGTGTGTGTGTGTGTGCGTGTCACAATGTGTATGTGGAAGTCAGGGGACTGCTTCAGGTGTTGTTTATTTCCTTTCATCTTACGTGAGACAGGGCCTCTCCTTCTTCACGACTGTGTACACTAGGTTAGCTAGCGAAGTAGGCTAGCTGGTCGGCAGGCTTTGGGTTTCTCTTGTCTCTGTTTCCGACCTCCTCATAGGAATGATGACATTGCAGATGTGCACTACTGGATCTGACTTTATGTGGATTCTGGGTCCTCAGTTCTTCACGTTGCTCAGCCAATGCTTTACCCACGGAGCCAACTCATCTGCTCTGTGTTGCGTTTTCATTATGAGGATTCTGCATCTCTGCTTAGTGGCCGTTGGGCTTGCTCCTGGACTGGGCCTCTTTGAAGAGAGAGGAAATGGTGCATAGTCTCCTTAGCTAGAAGCTTTGAGAACCCTTGAAAAGTCTTCCATCCCTTCCCTCCGTCTGCCAGGTGATTCTAGGTAGACACTGCCACTAATACTTAGGCAATGTGAGAGATTTACCTTCTTGATTGAAGGGCAAGGATTGACCTGAGGTCGAGCTCCCCAAGAGCTCTAACCTCTCAGTTTCTTTTAAGGTTATCTCTGCCATACTGCATGGGGCCCAGTGGTTAGGAGAAAAGCCGTATGACATCGTGGTAATAAAGACATGCATTAGAGAGGCCCCTTTAAACAATTCACAGACTACTTAATGTCCCCATACCTTTTAATGTGCTTTTTCTTTAAATGTGACTGAGTGAGATACTGAAAGCTGCATAGAATCTCCCAATAAGTAGAAAGTGACAATTAAGAAGTAAATATAGCTATAGTAAAGTATGCCTTTACATGATCAAATATACTTAAAATTGGAAATTATACCAGTGATTATTGCATATACCAACCCACCCATTGATGGAAAGTAGCTTGTGAAACTACTGGAAATAACTATCTAATCTCCTTACTGGGTGGAACGGTTCATCTTGTTTCACAGTTTCAAAGGCCTTATTTTATGGTTGGCTCAGGGCATTTGGCACACAATACATATAATAGGAACCCATGGCAGAAATTCTGTTCACCTAACAGTGCCTAGGAGTCTAAGAGGAAGGGGACAAAGAGACCAAGTCCCATTATATCCCCAATGTTCTCCTACTATTCACCTTCTACAGTTTCTACCCTTCCTTCTATCCTATGGTACCAGGAACTTGGAGGCAGGTCTTTCAAGGGACTTTCAATATCCAGGATATAGTTGCGGGAAATGAATTGTCCCTCACAGTCCTCTTGATGTCTTGATTTCTGCCCACTGAGTCCTTTATTTAACTGGTGAGGGTGCCCTGCTTTATGAACGCAGGCTAGCCGAAGATATCCAGTAGACAAAGGCTGACCCAAGAGCTAATTTCACCAACAGTGGCTTCATCCAAGATGTTCAGGGTGTTAATAAAATATGACCATTTCAGAGCAAATCAGTAAAAAAAACTCTACATTTCTTACAAAACCTCTTGTAGGATCAGAATAATTTCCTACAGTTATTTGTAGAATGACGGGTGGCACGTTGTCACGTGCAATTTGTTCTGTCATCAGTGGTTTTGTGTTTATTTCTCTTTCGTTTGTTTGTTTCCGGCATGGTTGGAATGACCATAAAGATGGAGCTACCATTGGAAGAGTGGCATCAGAATGAGGATGATGTAGCTCTCAGCACAAGTAACAGAGCCTTAGTGAACTCTGCTATCCCATAGCCAAGTATGTAAGCTCTCAAGCCAGATTCTTATTTCTCAAGAAGAGAGACTCATCGTTACTATGAGATATCTAAGAGGTAATCTACAAGGTGATTACATGGGCTAGCTGGCTAGAAGAATGGCTGGCATGTTAGTGTTTTTTCAAAGATACTTATTGAGGTCAAAAGCATCCTTACATCATTTGCTACATCTCAACAAGATAGACCAAGAACAAAGTTAACTAAGAATTTGATTTTTCTTTTCTTTCTTTCTTTCTTTTTTTTTTTTTTTTTTGTGACTGAAGTTTGTTGTTGATTTCTTAGATTTTCTCTGGGAGAGGGTACAAAGAGTGAGCCTTAGGGGCACTCAGAGGCAGGCAGTGAGCAGAAGGGGCCTGGATGATACCTTGCTTACTTTGCACAAAAGCAAGAGATATGCCTTCCTGGCAGCTCTCTCTCTGGACCGTTGTGATTGTGCCTTTCTTCGAGTTATAGCAGCAGTCCTGTATGGCGGACGACAGCACTTCCTGTTTGTCACATTTAGTTAAAAGGTCTCATTTGAGGTCTAATAATAGTTTCTGTGGTAATTTTAGCCTTTTTTTTTTTCCTGAAGGAGGACAGTGGTGGCTAGATTTTTGTTGTTGACCGAATAGAAACTAGAGTCACTCCAGAACAGAAGCCTCAACTGAAGAATTGCCGCCATTAGATTGGTAGGTCCATGTGTGGACGAGTCTCTGAGGAATTTTCTTGATTAAGGATTGATGTAAGACATCCCAGCCCACTGTGGGCAGCTGGTCCCTGATAGTTAAAAAAAAAAAAAAAACAAGTGGAGCAAGCTGTAAAGCTCCATCTGAGACTCAGTAATATCCTTTCCTCTTCTTATTTCAGTTTCTGCTTCAGGCTCCTGCTCTGGCTTCTCTTGATGATGAACTGTGACACGGAAGCATAAGCCAAATGAACCCTTTCCTCTCTAAGCTGGTTTGGTCAGTGCTTTATCACAGATACAGAGAAATGAACTAGAGCAAGCATAAATATTTCATGTCTTTTGGATTTAGTTTTATAAAGCCCCCATTTTCTGGCCAACATTCTGGAAAGTCTCCCTTTCATTTTCATTTTGCTTTGTCTCATTTTAATTTCTCCACTTGCATAATGCTAAGGTCTATCTGTTTTGAAGGAAGCATGCAGGGTATTTTCAGAATCCTTGCAGGGATCGTGGGGAATTAAAGAGTAAATTTATCTGCAGTTTGGGATCCTCTTTGTCCTCAGAAGTTATAATCCATCTTCTAGGTTTTCTAGTCTCTTAAACCTGAGGTGCATTTTCAGCTTATTTTTTTTCTCTGCCTGAGATGTACATTACTACATTTCTACCTTTTTGACCTAAGGACTCAGCTCCTTGGTGTGCCAGCACATGCAAAGTCTCCAGTCTCTGCTTGGGACATGTAGATGTTTAAGGTAGAGTGCCACCTCAATACATACATGAACAAGCTATTATTTTAGCTCTTTCTAAGCATCTTCTGTCTAATTCATTCTCATCTATGTCCTCCAAGCCTGTGGTAATGTTACTAAACAGTCTTCATGCCTTTCTCTTTTCTATTGCTATCATATGATTTATTTTTAAATTCTTTTTTTTTATCACTGAACAAATAATTTGGTTTGAGGGCAAGATCAGTTGATATCTAATGGAAAGACAGAGAATCTCACCATAATTGTAGAGAGGAGATTGTTGATATGTGTGAATAGGTACAAAGTGTTACCGGGAACAAGGAGCTCAGGGAAGCCCACTCATGGCACTCGAGAAGCCGCCACGAGTGTTTCAGTTTGGGTTTTTACTTGAATTTCCCTCTGCAGTGTTGTTCAGTGTCAAGCAATCCAGCTAACAGAGGAAACAGAGGTTTTTCACATAGGAAGACATCTGGAGAGAAGCAGTTTTGTGCTGGTCCCTTGGCTTGGTGACATCAGCAGTGCCTCAGGTGTTGGATACTGCCTTGGCAGTGGAGTTCCCATTCCATGAAACTGAGGATTCCTCAGTCAGGATTCATTCCTAATTTCAAAGCAGAAAGAGAGGGAGACAGTAGCAGGCACTCGTAACCATTTAACTGGAACAAGCCTGTTCTAGTAGTCATTGTTTTCCATCCCAGTGATATTTTCTTTGAATTTCATTGGTCAGATTGGTGCCATGTTATCACTTCCATTGCTGTACAAGGCAGAGAAAAATGTGAATTGTAAGTTTTCTGTATCCATGGACTCTGGATGCACAGATCTAGCCAACTCCAAATTAAAAATGTTTAAAGTACTGCATGTGTGTTTGAATTAGGGAAAGGCTGGAAGAGTTTGAGTAGGAGGGTGACACCAGAGGAAGATCAGCAGTCTCAACTAACTCGCACCCCCGAGATCTCTCAGAAGCTGAACCACCAACCAGGCAGCATACACTACCTGATATAAGCCCCCGACACGTATGCAGCAGAGGACTGCTCGGTCTGGCTTCAGGGGAGACCGGGTGGGGCAGGGGTGGGGACATCATCCTGGAGATGCTGAGGGCAATGGTAGGAGAGAAATGGGATGAGGAACTGTCGGAGGGCAAACTGGGAGGGGAATAATGACTGAACTGTAAAAAAGATTAAAGAATAATACCTGGCAGTGGTGGCGCATGCCTTTAATCCCAGCACTTGGGAGGCAGAGGCAGGTGGATTTCTGAGTTCCAGGCCAGCCTGGTCTACAGAGTGAGTTCCAGGACAGCCAGGACTACACAGAGAAACCTTGTCCAGAAAAAAATAAAAAACAAAAACAAAGATTAAATAATAATAATAATTAAAGAAAAAGAAAAAAAGAAATATGCATATGCATCTATATGAATATACACAAGGTATTTTTGGTCACTACTCCCTAAACAGTGCAAACTGATATGTTTCCACAATCTTCACACTGCATTGGTGCAATGCTGGCACAACTGTTATGGCTAACCAGTGGCTTTCTCATCGGAGTTCAGGCCTGCTCTACAGGAGCTGGCCTACACTATAAACCTGGTCAAAAGCCCATGGCTTGGGAGGCCATAGCCCCTACATGGAACTATTTTTATTTTGATTAAGGGTCAGATTGTGAAATTGTCTTTTATCTTTATGCTTCTCAAAGTATTTATCACAAAAGTTATTTATTTATTTGTTTGTTTGTTTGTTTATCTCAGTGGGCAGCAGTTAGTTCAGAGACTCAGACCTGGCCAACATGAGGAGAATGAGTGATGAGGAGGAGTGTTCAGCTTCCAAGGTGCAGGGGCCATTATAGGGGATGGAGTGCAAAGGGGCTAGAGTGAGGCCTCAGGGGTAAAGAGTGCTTGCTAAGCCCAGATTCACTTCCCAGCTCGCACATGGAAGCTCATCACCATCTCTGACTCCAGCCGCCTGAACTCTAGTAGCCTCTTTTGACTCCTCAAGCTCAAAGTGCACAGGTAGAACACATAGGTATGTGAAAGCAAAACACTTGTAATAAGCATTAAATAAAAGCAAATAGATAAATAAAAATGAATGTAAGAGCTGGAGAATATGAAGGAATTAATGAAATGTCTTTGGGATATGACATGACTGTTACAGGCATCAGTTGACTCATACCAACTGTGGTCACCAGCCCAAGATTAAAGCAGTCAAGATTACAGCATGAGAATGAAGGTCCAACCCTACATGAAGTGCTATTATGTTTCGTGGTCACTGGAGCAGAGAGAGAGATGGAGGGAGGGAGAGAGGGAGAGAATGACATTGGGATGGTAATATGTTGAGGGAACTCTGGAGAGTTAGAGGGAGAAAACTGGGGAGAAGGTGGATATGACCATAATACATTATGTACACATACAAAATCCTCAAATATTAGATACAATAAATATTTTTAGAGGAAAGGTGAATCAGGCAAAATTAAAATGTAAGCACCAGAGGAAGAATCCCTGACACGATTACAGGAAGCGTGGCCAGACCTTTGGTGCCTTGTGGGTTCTCTTTTCTCCACCCTTCACCATTTTTCTTCCACCCTTTCAACCCTCTAGTCCTAGTGAGAGAGAGAAGAGGAGAGAGTGAAAAGTGTGCCGACAGCACTAGGCTACTTCCTGCTGATTAGAGGCATCGAGCTTCTTGGGGCAAGGCTGATCTTCGCCATCAGGATTTCTAGATTTCTTTTTCCTCTTCCTCCTCCTTTTTCTCCTCTCCTTCCTTTCCCTCTTCCTCCTGCTCCTCCTTTTCTTCCTTTTTCCTTCTTTGCCTATGACTACTTAAACCATGATTAATGCAACCAATTAACAATTCACCCCACCTCTCGGGGGCCCTAGCATTTCTATGCCCTCTGAAGAGTCCCCAGAATTCCAAGCCTCACACAATTGTCGAAATTATCTGCAGCTGGCAAAATCACATCCCTGCTAAAGAACGAGGCAAATCACAGTCACTGGAATGGACAATCTGAAGCAGCCCCATATCCCATACTTGGGATTAAAACAAAAGCATATTCTTCTAATATTTTTGTGTTTTTAAAGAAACCAAAATTCTCATTCCAGATAGAAAGAGACTCAAGTAAGTTTGTCATGAAAGGAAATGAGTTTGGATTGAGGCAACAAATACATTTTTTGGATTGAGGAAACATCTGCTTCCAGGTCTTGCTTCCAGCCATACTGGATACAGTTTTGCTACCATCTGTTGACCTACTGTAACAGTAGCCGGCCATTATGAACAGTAGGAGAATGGAAGGAGGTCTGTACCTCTGAAACTTTGGATCCCTTTGTTTTTGGGTTTAATGGCCTAACTGCTGTTAGATAAGCAATTCTGGATCAAAATGCCCAGAGCCACTCTGTTAAATAGCTTAGGGCTACAGTGTTTGCCTAGTATGAGACATCCTGAATTTGATCCCAAGCATTTGCCTCACCATAAACAAGAGCATTAAAACAGAGCTGTATTTCTAATAGATGTGGATATCCTGTGCTTTCTGAGGGAGTACCTTTGTTATTGGGAAGATTTGATTGAATTCTAAGTTTTCAAGCAGAAACACATAATTAGACCCTATTGTTTGTTAATTACAGAGGCCTTTCTTTTTGTGAAGCTCAGAGCATGGAGTATGTCTTTTAAAAAAAACATTTATTTTAGCTGGAGAGATGGCTCCGTGGATAAGAGCACTGACTGCTCTTCCAGAGGTCCTGAGTTCAATTTCCAGCAACCACATGGTGGCTCACAACCATCTGTAATGAGATCCAATGCCCTCTTCTGGGGTGTCTGAAGACAACAACAGTGTACTCACATACATTAAATAAATAAATAAATAAACATTTATTTCATTATCAATTTTTGAGACTTCTGTACATTAGTATTGTGTTTATAACCAATCCCATCCTACACTTTCGCCTCCAGATTTTCCCTTGTGTTAACTTCTTCTTTAATTGTTGTTACACACACACACACACACACACACACACACACACACACAGAGAGAGAGAGAGAGAGAGAGAGAGAGAGAGAGGCATGTCCTGGTTACCATATTGTCAATTTGGCACAAGCTATAGTTATCAGGGAAAAGAAACCTCAACTGAGGAACTACCTCCATCATATTGCCTGTCTGTACATCTATATGGCATTTTCTTGGTTAATAATTGACATGGAGGGCCCAACCCACCCGGGGAAGTGTTGCCCCTGTGTGCAGGTGATCTTTTAAGAAAGCAGGCAGAGAAAGCCATAAGGAACAAGGAAGTAAGCAGTATTCCTCCACGTCTTCTGCATCTTCTGCCTCCAGGATTCTGCCTTGGCTCCTGCCCAGTGATGGACTGTGACGTCAAGTGGAAGTCAAGTTAACCCTTTCTTCTCTAGGCCACTTGCGGTTGTGTTGTTTTGTCCCAGCAATAGAAAGCAAACCAAGGCAGTATGGTTATATAAATATACCCTGCTCTGTCCATTTAGTGCTCTTATGTATATGCATGTAGGAATGACTGTTTGGAGTTCGATAACCAATCAGAGGCTTGTCCCCAGAGAAGACTTAGACTTATTCTTTTACTAGCCATTAAATGTCTGCAACTCTTTGGGTAGACGTAGAGCTTTGTGAGGTTTTTCCACAGCCACTATGGTTGTCAGCTGGTGATGTCATTGTGCAGGTTTTGTGTAGGTGACCACATTGTTAAGATTTCACAGAGAAGATTCCCTCCCGTAGCTGACTTCCTGGTCCTGTTATAGTCTTTCTGCGTCTTCTTCCATGATATTTTCTGAGCCTTAGATGGAGTGATTGTATTGAAGATGTAGCGACTGGAGGTGGGCACCCCATAGCCAGTTGTTTTCTGCATTTTGAGCAGTTGTGGACTGCTATGCTGGGCTCTATTTGCAACAACATGAAGCTTCTTTGATGAGCAATAAGGGCTATACTTATCTATAGATGTAAGGAGAGAGTATAGTTAGGAATTACACAGGTTTAGGAATGTAGCAGTGCTAGATTCTTCTCTGAGGTCCATGACCTCTTTAACTACGGATAGTTGACGAGGTTTATAGTAGCAGCAATACTGAGTGAATCTTAAGTTCAAAAAAAAGCTAGCTCTTGGTTCTCCCTGAGACATAAGTGTTACTACTGTATAGTTAGGCATAGCTTGCTGTTTTATTTGCTTTTCTATTGCTATGATAAAACCATGACCAAGACAGCTTATAGGTGTTTTCTGAGGGCTTAGAGTTTCAGAAAGTTATGCCCATCGCTTATGCCCCAAGTTAGCTTGGGGTGAGGCTAGCCAGTTTTTGTAGAAAGTCTCTGCAGGTGAGTGATCTCGAAAGGACGAAGCCACAGTTGATTATTTTTGCACACGTTGATCAGTCTTCCATAAACACGTTGGACTAAAGGAAGAGGTTTTGACAATGTCAAACTTAACTCACATGAAAAAGGCTTGGCTATGGGTCTGAGACCTTGTTCCTTGTCATGGCTGTACCCCAGACAGCAAGGAACAGACAGTCACTCACGACTACTCGCACTCAGGACTTCCTCTGTTTCCTATCTCAGAACCTTACTGTTAAAACATTGTAATTTCCAGCTTTTCCTTCTCCTGTGTCCTCTAACTTCTTAATCATATTTTTTAGCCTCTAGGTTGAGTTCATGGAATCAACTATAAAAAACTTTTATAATATTTATTTTAGAATAAATATGCACACATTTAACATTGAATTCAAGGGATATAACTAGCATTTTATACTCTTTTTCTAAATATTTATTTTGAGTATAATTATATAGAAATTATACTTCAAGTACTTAAAAGTAATATCTATTTTTGAAGGTGACACTTTGAACTTACAATGCATTCCTGATACTGCATCATAAAGTACGTTGATGTAGACAATTATGTTTGTCCTAGTCTGCTTGCTGAGAATTAATGACAGTGGCATGTTCCTGCCCTATTCAGAGTCCTTACTTCTTTCTACGATTTGCATTTTTAGTTAATCACACTTTTACTGCAAAGTGCATTTGTAAATAAAACAAAAGTTTTCCAAACCCAGTATGTCTTTCTTTCATTTGTAGGAAGTAGAAGACAAGGATTTGCTCAGGGAATACTGTATTAAATTACACTCTAATTACTCACATGTGCAAACTTAACACATTGCCCAAGTTGATGTGCCTTACTTAGGAATCTGCGTAAGCTTTTGGGTTTGGAAATGACTCAGCGCCTTAATATCCGAAAGAACCGGCCAACTATGTACAAGTGTAGTATTATGACAAAGTACATATAATTACTTCCACCATCTACCAAGAGTATTAGGCATTTTTCTATAAGAGGTAGTTAGGGTATAAGAGATTACTTAGGCTCATTTTATGAATACACTGATTTTAGTCAGATTGATGTTTACATAGACCTTATTGGATGACCTGACCAATTATGTAAATAATCCCTTCACTTGAGCTGCCACATAAACTAATACCTCAGCACGCCCTTTGGTCTTAGAGCAATTGGAATGATGATAAAATGCACTCTTCTCCTTCCCATTTCTTTTTTTCCCTTTTACAAATAGTTTGTGAGTTCTCTTTTAACATTAATGGTCATTGTTTGGGGGACAAACCATGAATAAGTCTTGAAGTTAATTTCCTTTTGCATTTTTCCTTCTTAATTCTTTCAATTTTTTTTTTTTTTTTTTTTTTGGTTCTTGTTTTAAACTTTGGTCTCCAAGGAACTTTTGCATAGATGGGATATTTTTGAGAACTCAGATTATAGCTTTGAATTATGATGTTTTACAGCCTCAGTGACATTGGAGGCTTTTACATTAGGGAAGACTCTTTATCTTAAAGAACACAGAGAGCCTGTGGAGTCTGGGCTTGCTGACTTGCAAGAGTAGAACATGTGTGTTCACACACCTTGATCGACCTGGAGCTTTTAAAATTCATGAAATTTGATACAGATTTAATTCTAGTTGGATAGTTCAAGGCTGACTTCTTTAGACAATGAAACTTTCTGCACTGTTCTTGAAGTTTTGATAGTAAATCAGTACTCTCTGCACCAGCTTTTCTTACTGTTGACTTTTCCTGTGAACATCTTGAGAACTTTTTAAGTTTCATCTATCCCATCTCTCTCTCTCTCCTCCTTCCTTCCCTTCCTCCCTTTCTCCATTTTTTTCTAAGCACGAACTGTTCAGATCCGATGTGATCCGATTTCATGGTTGGATCTATTTTCTGCTGTGCAGTTCAGTTTGTTCCATGACAAATAAGATCCTCTGGGGCTCTAATGTCTCTGAGTCAGCATGAGAGTGAGGTAGCAAGGAATTAGAATAAAGAGAAAGCTGGACACCCATTCTCCCTCTCTCAGACTACAATACTTCTCTTTCTACCAAGAAGGTGACTGTGCTGCAAATCATTTCTGTTTTTCACCAAGGCATCACCCATCTGGCTCCTCTTCTTTCCCCTTCTTGCTCGTTTACATCTGTTGCTTCTTCATCCCATCTGTTGCTTCTTCGTCCTTCTACATTCCAAATTTAATATTCATTTCCATAAAAATTCCACATTCATGAGGTTGCTTAGACTTTACCTGTAGATCTTGTAAATGATTAGAGTGAAACGGCCCATTCAGATTCAGTGTGTGCTCACTGCACGGGAAAGCCCGGTCAGGATGAGCCGCTGGCCATGATTTGCCTGAGCAGACGGTGTTTGCAAGCAGTACTGCAGCTCAGCAGTCTGACACGTCCTTCCTGGTTGGGTCACCACCTAAAGTGCGCTTAGCTATTTGTAAAGCTATCTGGAGAGAAAGAGCATGTTAAATTGGAACCAGATGGTTTGAATGACACACACAGGCCTGGAATGCACAGTGCGGTGTGCAGAGTTCAGTCAGGTGCTTGATGCCCCGACAGTCTTGTCTCTGTAGGAAAAGGAAAAACACCTGGAAAGTGGGCTTGGCAATGGAATGGCAAGATCGAATTTGGAGCTGTTGTATTCTGATTCCTAGAAGGGCTTTACTATCTCTTTTAAATGGGAACATTTCCATTTATAACCCCGCCCCATTTATATCATTCTAACTACCATCTCATGTCTCCATCCTGTCACTGGACCAGGCTCCTTTCATCAATTTAAGTTAAAAGGCAAAACGTTAGAAAACAGGTTGGAGAAATGGTGAAAATGTCACTAGCATTGACCCTAGGTGCTGGAGTAGCTGGAACAGGTTCTGGAACACTTGGCATACCATCTTACTGAGTTTATTTTAATGTTTAACTTGACAAATAAAACCTACTAACCTTGATTTGCATAAACAATAGCACACAAAGCACACCATTCCAAATAACTTATTAGCATACTCCCTGAACGTCACCGCCCACTGCTTTCTTGTTTTCTGCAGCTGTAATAGAGATACTAATTAATGAGAGAAAGTACTCACGTCTTTGGCTATTTTCTCAAGTTGTAGACAGCGTGATCGTTACACATAATGGCCAAGTGGAGGTTGAGAGGCTCTCTGCTTCTTCCTGCCTTTGCTTTAACTTCCTCTTTCTGTTTTAGTTTTGAATAAGCTGGGAGGATTTACATTAAGTAATAATTGCAGACTTGGCTAGATTCAGAGTTACAGCATGGCTTCAAATAGGCTAAGTGGTTCTAGTAAGTAAATAGCAGAAGGAGTTCTAGAAGCATTTGGTTCAGGTTCAGGTCTGGGGTGAGGATATCGTTAGTAAGATGGTCAGTCTCTGGAAGGCTTACAGATGGACATAGGACATGTAGGACTGGTAGACACTTTCCTGAGGTGTTACAAAGGACAGCCCATGCTTAAAATGTCTCCAGATATTGCCCAAAGTGTCTCCCTGTAAGAACCACTGCTTTAAATTAATCAATAGGTTTGAAGCTCCATATAGCTCAGTGGTTAGATGCATAGCATGGTGGCAGGATATAGAATCACCATAGAAACAAGTCTCCAGACACGACTGTGATAGATTATATTGTTTCAGTTAATCTAAGTGGGAAGATTCAGCCTAAAGATGTGGGCAGTGTGATACCATGGACTAAGGTAGGTCCTGTAATGTATAAAATGAAGATACTAAGGGTGGGCCTACTTAATAATTTGTAAACAATCGAGTAAAAATCTGAACCTTGATCGTTCAACTTTCAACAATCGAGAAACTTTCAAAGTGGTTTTTGTGTAGATTAAATTTACAAGTTCAGTACTACGGGATATTCCTACAAAGCACTGAGCTTTCAGGTGGGAGTATGCACTAGGACCACATCAATGAAAAGGAGCAGGATGACCTCATTTCCTGTTCTCTATATCTCTCCCTGGTGGATAGCTTCTTAATAAATAGAAATGAAGACGAATATTTGAGAGGACTGGGCTCCAGAGTGCTTTTCACTCACTAAATCTTTCATAACTAATTTTCGAGCTTCCTGAAGCCAAGCTATTTTTCTACTTACTCCATGCCCTGCATCCACAGGCACCTTCCAAACTAGCTTAAGCTGTCACTCGAAGTCGCTCGTGTTTAAAAATTTTATTCGCAGCTGCAACATTGGTTGCTGTGGTTCAGAATAAGTCCATATTCTATTTCTCTGTAAAGTTTTAATTGAAATAGAATTAACCACTTTCCCTTTGCCTTTTCTCACACCAGCTCCTCTCAGTTAGCTACTCTCCCTTGAATGGATTCTCCTGCCATGTTCCCCCCTCACTGTCAAGATGAGAGACTCTTTCTCTTTGATTTTATATGATCACACACATGCACACACGTGTACGCACATATACAATCATGAATATATGCACGTGCATGCAAAAAATATTTAAGTATCACCTGCTGAGTCTATTTTTCTTGTTTGTGTATATATGGCTTCAGGATTGCTCTGCACTGGACAGCCAGCCCATCAGGGTGCTCATCATGGGGAGAGGCTACTTGTCATTATCCCTTAAGACTTTGGCTGCAGATAGTTCTTATCTATAGGTAGACTCTTGTAAATTTTCTGCCAGTCTTTTTTATGCAAATATTTCTAGGAGAGATTGTGTCTATCGGACTTCTTGATATTCTGGCTCTCGAAATACTTCTGCCTGCTCTTCTGTAAAGAGCCCTGAGCCTCTGGCTGTGATGCAGAGGATGTGATGTAGAAGTCTCCATTGGGGCGGAGTTCCCCGTGCTCTGTTGATCTCAGCACTGTGGCTACATGAGGTTTCTCTGATGGTCTCCATCTGTTGTGAAGAGAGCCTTCTCTGATGAGGGGTGGTAGCTACACTTACCTGTGGGTTTAAGGATAAGATTTAGAATGTAGTAAGGAGTTACGCTGGTCTGTCAAGGTGGTGGTAGTAGATTTCTTTGTAAGGACCATGACCTTGATGTCCCCAAGAATCTCGCTAGGTTTCCAGTACTGGGTATGATTTCCCTTCTGTTCAGAGGCCCTTAAGTCCAATTGGAGAGTTATTGATTGACACCAACCTTGGGTGCCAGTTATTGCAGCTTTATGCCTCTCTTGCTGTGCTGGTATTAGCTAAGGTTCATAGGTGTTGTAGTTGTGTGGGGCTGTTTAATTACTTTCCTCCTTTAGCAGCTTACCTAGACCTTTCTGGAACTATGGAAACTAGACCACAAGAAAGAGGCTTTTATGTCAGATCAGACACGTACACACACACACACAAACACATACACACACACACACACACACACACACACACACACACACACTTTGGTATAATTTTAGGTAAATATAAAACAATGTAGTTCCTTGAGGCTTTATGGTTTTATCAAGCAATCTTAGTGTTATTTATTCCTCATCCCCCTTCTGCTGCTCTCTGACCTCTCCCCACTTTCCCAGTTGGAGCTGTCTCCCAGTTATTTTGTTTCCTGCGTTTATCACCTGTATCCTGCTATTCCCCTTCCAAGAACATCCCCATGGTCTATTTGTACTTCCCTGGTTTCAGTGGTTACTCCATATTATATACTCAGATGTGAGGATTTGAAACTAGGAACCACAGAGGAGAGCAAACTTGTCTTTATGGGTCTGGGTTACCCCATGGAATATATTCTTTTCTAGGTCCATACCTTTACCTGCAAATTTCATGCTCTAACCCTTTCTTTATAGCTGAATACTAATCCATGGTATATGTGTATCACATTTCCATTCTCCATCTGTCAAAGGACTTCTAGGCTGTGTCTGTTGCCTAGCTATTGTGAAAAGTGTAGCTATAAACACTGCTGAGCAAGTATTTAAGGAGTAGTATGTGAACTCCTCTAGGCACATGCCCAGGAGTGGTACATCTGGGCTAGTTGGGAGATTAATTTTTAGCTTTTTGAAGATTCTCCATAATGATTTCCAGGGTGGCTGCACCGATTTGCATTCCTACCAACAGTGAAGGGACTCACCAGCCTTGGTTGATAATCATTTTGTCTATCTTGGCCATTTTGACAAGGATGAGATGAAATCTCAGAGTTGTTTTAATTAGAACTCCCTTAATTAGTAAAGATGATGACAACTTTTGAGTTATTTCTTTGACACCTTTTAATTTCTTCTATCAAGAACTCTCCATTTAAATCCTCAGTGTATTGTTTTTTAACTGAGTCATATTTTCTTGAGTCATTTCTTTTTAGAATTCTTTGTATGTTCTGGATATTAATCCTCTTTCAGGTGATAACTGGCAAAGGCTCCCACCTTGTGGGTCTCTTCTTCACGCTGTTGCTTTCTTAGCTATAGGGCTTTGATTTTTACGAGGTCCCACTTATCAAATGTTGCCATTAATTTCTTGGCAAATGGAAACTTGTTTAGAAACTTTTTCCCTATTTTTATATCTTGTAGGTCACCACAATTTTAGTGTTTGGGATTCAAATTGAGGTCTTTGGTCCCATTTGGATCTAATTTCTGTACTGAGTGCTTGATATGGGTCCAACTTCATCCTTCTGTATGTGGACACTGACTTTCTCAGCACCATGTTGACACTACCCTCTTTTCCTCTGGTGTATGTTACTTGCCTCTTTGGCAAATATCAGATACTTAAAGTTATAAGTAGTCATGTTTGGGTCTTGTTTTTTCCATTGATTTACATGTCTATTTTTGTGCTAGAAAAAAATAGTTTTATTATTTTGTTACCGTGGCTCTATAAAATATCTTGAAGCATGGAATAGTAATTCCTTCAGTGTTCTTTTCTATTGGAATTGCTTTGTTGTCCTTTTCTAGTTTAGTGATGTGGCTGTGTCTTCTCTAAATTCCTTGAATTCTTTGATAAAGTTTATGATTATTCTTGTAAATTGTTTCCTGAGGTTTATATAAATAGAGAATATTTTTATAGGACTAATCGGTCTGATTTGGACTTTTTTCTTTGGTCGTGTGTCTGATGTGATAACCTGGCCTTCCTAAGTCTAGGCAAGTGGAAGTGCACAGGCTGGGTGAGGCCAAGTGTAGACAGGCGATGAGCTGTTTCATTGAATCAGGGAAGGGTGGCTCCAAAATCAGGGGTCTAGAGCTAGGCTAGGCAAGGGGGTTTACAGGTCTGTAACTAGGCTCATGGGTATGTAGGTCATGGCTGTGTAATGTTGAAAATGACAGCTTTTATCTGTGACTATGATGCCAATTGTTATGATGTTCAGAAGGTCAGAACCAACTTCTTTCGAATAGATTGCAAAATCAAGTGAAAAGAAAACAAGTCAAAAGATTTATTAGGGTTCCAACTCAAATGATGTCTGTAGTGAAGATGTGAAAGGAAAAATTGTATTTTTTCCATCTGACCTTAACTTACTCTAATTTACTCATTTTTGTGGTCAATAATGGATACAAACATCCCTCCCTTGACTTCTTACACTAACCAGATCGCTGGCACACGGTGGCCTTTAACTAAATGAAAACCATCTGTATATTGATCCTAATGATTCATATAAGATTAATAAAGGAGATGTAGGAATTTAGTTTTACTTCAAAAAAATCTCTCACATAAAATTCAGAGTGATTTCTGGACTCAAAGGATAAACAGACAGGATTTTAAAAATCAGAGTGCAGGTTTGTTTCATGGAGATTCTATTCTCTCTAGTGTACTTTTAGGTGTATAACGGACTTTTCATATGAAGTACCTGTGATATAATACTTGCTTATGCAATTGTAAATCATTTAACTGTAACAGTTTCATTTACTGCTGATTTCCCCACAGACGTTGGCTTCTTGCTTTGCAGTCACAACATGCCAAGTTCTTGTCTCACTTAGTCTCAAACAGTGTTGTTGCTCACTGGAAAAACTTTGAAGCTTAGAAGTGACTTCAGAAATATGTGCACACTGACCTTGGCTAGTTGAAGTGAAGAGAGGAAAGCACACATTAGTGAGACTTCATTTTAAGACTGAGAGAATAACATGGTGGATGACTTCACATATACCCTACTCAATCAGCACTGACTATTTGCAATTCAGCAGATCAAGCCATCTTCTCCAAATGAATTGAAAATCCAATACATGTGCACTGTTCACAGAGAGGGGTTGCTTTCAAATATGAATTACTTAATCCTAGTCTTGTTGAAAAATTGTGGACAAGAACTTCATGGATCCTCCTGGAGATATTTTCATGAACCGATGTTTGGTGCTGAATTTATGTGTCTTTTCGGACAAGAACATGGCATAAATAGAAGTAATGTTTATTCTCTCACAGAGGAAAAATCATGTTGATAAATTCCACTCCATTACATAGTTTGGTCTGAGCTTACGCATGGTGATCTGCACTATGGGCTTTTAATATTAATTCTTAGAGAACATAATTAATACGTAGAAACTGGAGCTTCTGCTGGACACCATGGCTGAATATTTATTTCTAAAGAGCCAAGTAGGAAGTTCAGGATTGCTGTCTCTTGCCACTAAGTTTCTTCCTACTAGCTCTATAGCTTTCATCAGATCAAAATGCTAAAATATCTATTTTATTACATCATTTCCATACTCAGAAACTTTCTTAGGAAGCGAAGATGTTTTGTGTCTAGTTATGATGCCATCTGTGCTTTAAGCATATGCCTAGCCCTGCTCCCAAACCCTGCAATGATTTGGATGGGCTACTCTGCTTGTGCCCACTTTTCTATGTACATAGATGTCCTGCTTCCAGCCATTCCAGGGCATCCCCCAAAATTAGCATGCCCTTATACCCTCTTACTGAAATACTTTCTTTTAGTGAAAATAAACTCTTAAAAACAATGTATTTGGATTAAGGTTCTCCTCCCCCAACTTCTCTGAGAGTCTTTCCCCTCCCCTCCCATTCTACTCTACACTCTTTCTTTCTCTGCTTAGATGTCTAAATAGTAATAATGAAATAAGATAAAAATTAAAACAAAACAAAAAAACTGAAATGGAATAGGACAAAAAATACAGAAGGAAAAGAGCCAAAGTAAACGCATGAGAAGCACAGATAGGTTCAAAAATACACAAAGAGATCCCATTAAAAAAAACCTGGAGGACATAACATATATTCAAGCTTTAAGGTGACTTGTAAGGTGGTAAAACAAAACAAAACAATGAAAAGCAAACAAAAATATCCAAGCAACAATGCCCCCCACAAAACAAAAAGAAATGCTCTGACAAAATATTATGAGACAAAGAACCACCAGAGATGGCACTGAGTTCGTTTTGTGTTGGCTGTATACTGCAGGGCATGGGCCTGTCCTTAGTGGTTTGTATCTCCAGTGGGATTTCATTGGATAGAACTAATTTTTCCATTTGTGAGTGGTTATCAAAGTTAAATCGCCAAATCATAAGGGAGATGGAGCTCCAACTAGACATATCTCATCACCAAGTGAAATTTTAGCGTGGAGAATTGACCATATCTAAATGAATTGTTGGCCAAATGGGTTCCGTGGGGATCCCTTCACAACCCAGGCTATTGCCAAAGCTATTGGTTTCTCTCCACTAAGTGACAGTAAGATCCTACTGATTTAAGACAACACCTACATAATGCCTCAAACGTTGGAGAAATTGTGCTGGTGTCTACCTAAAGCCATCACCCCTATGGACTGGTGTTTATGGTACTAGATGGTATCCTGCAGGTTACCAAAGGAGCAAGGGAAGCAATGACCCAGGTACAAAAATCTTCACTTTGCAATGATGATCTGCCTGCAACATGGGACAATGATATAATAGCACAAAGCTCATGAGAAGAACCAATATCTGATTGAACTTAAGGCCCACTTCATGAGATAGAACCCATCCCAAAACTCCCTTGAATGATCAAGAAATCATAAAGAACAGGGACCTAAAGGAAAATCAAATATTACCATTGTGCTAAAGGAAAATAGCAATGCAATGACTTCTAATGACATTCTGTCATACTCATAGACCAACGTCTTGCTCAGTCATCTATCAGGGGAGCTTCCTCCTGCAGCAGTAGAAAACAAACACAGAGAGTCACAAACGGGCAAAATACAGTGAGTGAGAGACCTGGGAGCATTCAGTCTTAACAGGGATGTCTCCCAAATCTCTCCCCACAGGGCTCAGGAAACCCTGTGGAGGAGGAAGTGAAAAATTTCTAAGAGCCAATGAGATTAGAAGACACCAAGAAAACAGTTCCCTTCAGACACTGGAGGACTGACGCAGCTAGGAACTCATAGACTGGCAGCATGCACAGGGCCTGCACAGATCGAAGGCAGATAGGGGCCCAGCATGGAGAGACAAAGTGGACACAGCCCCCCCCCCATCCCTAACCCAGAAGCTATCACATCTTACACTTGAAAATAATCAGAAATTCTTAATTGGATGGCTACAAATCATATCTGCAAATTCCTTCAAAATAAACTGATCTCCGTAAAGTCTGAGACTATTTATTTTCTTATGTCTACAGCCTACCAGAATTGTCCATGTATTTTATTTACTTCTGTGTGAATATGAGTCAATGTATTTTAATCTCAAAGAATTAAATGAAATGAGAACTCAAGACTGTAGAAATGCTTATGTAAGGTCTGAGAAGGAGGAAAGTAAGGACAGTTAAATGTGGATTCATTTCACATCCTCTTGATAAATCATCCTTTCATCTGAACGCCCTATGATATGTTTGAATACAAAATGTCTCTTGTAGGCTCATGTGTTGAATGCTTGTGGTAATATCTGGGGCGGTTGTGGAAACTTTTGGAAGTGGGGTCCTGTTGTGGGATGTGGACCACTGGAATTATGCTTTTGAAAGTGATGTCTGGTCCTAGTTGGCTCTTCTCTTTCTATTTCCTGTTGACAGTGAAGTAAACAGCCTTCTCCTCACTTGCTCCCATTGGTGGCATAACTCATTTTACCATAGAGCTGGAGTCAGTGGAGCCAAGGCCAAAAGTGAAATTTCTATAGTCATGAGACTAGACAAATCCTCAGTCCGTAAAGCAGTTCTTCCAGACTTGTTCCCAGTGATGCTAAAACTACATCTTCCCCTTTTTTTTATTCCTAGAGATGAGGGTGACCATTCAGGTCTCTTGAGTTCTAAATGTGAGGTGGCCGTTGGACAAGGAAAGCAAAGGACAGATGCTGTTTCACTTAAGTGAAAGAATGAAATGGCTCAACTTCCAACTAGGAGTTTGACCATGTTTTCAACTTTAGTGGTTGTATCAATTGCTGTCAGCACCATTTATGTGGAAAATTGCATGGACATAGAATAATTGGCTGTGCAGTCTAATTGCAGCACAAAAGAATCAAATAGTCTCTCCAGCATACTCGCGGCAATAATGAACCAGAACCTAGAAATACAACCATGCAACTCAGGAAAGTTACTTCAAAGTTTAGAAGTGAAGCAATACCGGGTGTAGAGAAGGGGAATTTCTGATATTTTTTTCAAATTTAACCTGATGATGATTAGTCTCTAGTAAAATGTTCATATTGGCTAAAACTGAAGAGACAAAAAAAAAAAAAAGTAAATTTGGCACACTGCTTTTTTCTGTCATCACTTTGGGATTAGAAGGGCTTAGTTCCTCTTAATATCCCAGGGGTACTGATCCAGAACATCTGAAACTAGATATGGTGCCTGAAAATGAGTCCCCTGGAGGATGCTGCTCCTAAAGGACTACGGAGCTGCGTCTGTGTCCCACATGGAGGTGCTCATTTCTGTCCTGCTTTAAGACGTTCAGTACAACTTCTGATAAGATTAAAATTAAGAAAATGTTCTGAACAAACATATCTGCTCATAACTATAGCCAACAACTGCCCAAGAGCTAAAAAGGATGACCTTTTTAAATGAGTAAGTAGTGGAGACAGCTTCCCTCAAAATCTGCCATTGTCCTTCTGTTGTGAGACTGTCCTCCTTGGGGAGCTGGAAACAATAGCTGCCTCTTCCTTAAGAGGTCCCCCACACCAAAGTAGAATTCCCCCAAAATTAGACCTGAGGAAATAATGAGTTTATAGGGTTTACTTGTAGATTATGGATGGGAGGCTGCCTACAGAACATGGGAAACCCAAGAACAGCTTTGCCAGAAAGTCCCCAACTGCATAAGTGCTGTCTTCTCCAGCATACAGATGGGTCCCTTCACCAGCTAACCTTCTTCAGCCTATAGATTCTAGCACATTGGTTCTCAACTCATGGGTCACGACCCCTTAGGGTTAAATATCAGATTCCCTGCATGACAGATATTTATATCACTTTTCATAACCGTAGCAAAATTATAGTTTTAAAGGAGCAACAAAGTAATTTTATGGTAAGGAAGGTCACCACAGCATAAGGGATTGCAGCTTTAGGAAGGTTGAGAACCGCCGGTGTGGCATTTCCCTGAGATACTTTTCATCCTTCAGTGAGGGAACGGCAACAGTCAAAAGCCTGCAGTTCTTGCAAGAAGGCGCAGCTGGTTTGACGCACGTGGTAGCAGCTGTGCTTGGGGGATGGCCTATGCAATACCCGAGCCTTTCCATCCAACATCTCAACTCTCGGGTCGCTCTCTTCGACTTGTTGCTATTTGGACTGGGGGTGAATGTGTAATTAAAATGACATTGCTTCCTTCCTGAAGATGTGAGTATTCCTGTGTATAATGTCTATGTGATTTTTCATACCAAAAGCTCCAGTGTCCGTAAGGAGTGACTTGGATGAACAAACATAAAAGCACATTTATTTGTAAGAAATCTACAAGTGTGTACTTGTTTTCTTATTTTATTTTATTTTATTTTTTGAGACAATCTTGCTGCATAACCAGTTTGGCCTGGAACTCCCAATCTTTCTGTTTTTGCCTTTCCAGTACTGGATTTATTTTCATAGTGCCATGCCTAGCTTAAGTGAATATTACATAGCGCTGTAAATCCCTTTCTACATGCAATGTTCTTTTTAGTAAATTGTAAAGAAGGATCTTAGGAGACCGTGGTAGCATAAAAAAGAAGCACAACTACTAGTTTGATTGTACTTATAAAAAGTTTTCTGAAACACAAAATTTATTAGTGAGGGTTTTTTCTTATGTATGTGGGATAATATGTCTGAATAAAGAAATTGATTCTTAGAGAATCTAAATTGGGGCACAAGTTTATCTTTGGGTAACTTTTCTTATCACTTACAGAAAGAAAGATGAAACTTAAATGTAAGCTGTGGCAAATACAGATTTCATAGCCATGTTTTTAAGTTAGCATAATAGAGTGGGAATGTCTTCACATTAAGAATGTCTTTGTCATAATAGTTATATTAAAGCATATTCTTCAGTATCCCAATTTAAGAAACCTAAACATTGATTACATTTCTATTATTAGAGAACACTTTTTCTATTTCCTTTGCCCTCCTTTGAGATGCTTTTTCATTGTAATTCTGTTGCTTCAATATAAAATTTTCTGACTACTAAATATTATGAGTAAAATAAATACCACCTTTGACTTTTTTCCTTCTGTCTTAAACCTCAGAATGCTTTATCTTCTTGCTGAGAACTCGGGCTTAGCTTTCAGCGTATAGTAAGTGGCTCACAGCTGCTTGTAACTTCAGTTCTAGGAGGTCTGATACCACTTTCTGGCCTCTTCCGGCACTGCATATGTGTGATGCATATATATACACTTAGGCACACACATGCACACACACGCACACACACAAATGTACACACACACACACACACACACACACACACACACACGACAAATAAATGTAAACATCTTTACAGTTCCTTCATTTAGCGCTAGAAAGATGGCTCAGTGCTTTATGTCATTACAAAGGACCCGAGTTCAGGTCTTGCCACCCACATTGACCTTCAGTCTAGCTCTCACAGATGTGGCACCCTCTAGTGGCATCCTTTGGCACTGCACTCATGTGCACAAACAAGTTTTTGTTGTTGTTTTGTTTTGTTTTTGTAATCTTAGCTCTGGAGAGGCTAAGGTGGGAGACTAGTGAGTTCAAGTAATAGTAAATACTCCAAGATGAAACAGCAACAAATTTCCCTCCTTCCAAATTACCCCACAGACCCCAGACCCCACTGCTAGATTTCTGTCCTGTTTTTCTGAATCTCGAATGTAAATCCCAATCACCAGAAAAGAGCACCAGCGAAAGACAAAGACATCTGGTGTGTGTGTTAAAGTAAAAGGACCTTTATTTTACCCATTTTTTTTTTTTTTTGCATTCTTCTTCCTAATGGAGAGATTTATTATTCAAAGAACTTAGTAGCCACATGGAGAGGTGGGGCCTCCTGTTTACTTAACATTTCACATACAATTACAGTTCGTTATTTCGGTGGTCCCATAAGTAAGAGGAAACCCGAGGGAGTTCATGGTAATGCAAATGCTATGAATAACTGAGCTAACTTGCCAACTCCATACATCTGCCTGACTCTAAAACCCATGATCTGACCAGCATAAAGCCTGTAACCCATAAAAGAAAAAGACGCCTTGGTGCTGGAAAGCATGCGTTTAATAGAATTGAGAAAACATGTTCTGACTTGCGCTTTATACATAGAGTCTGAAAAATGACTTAAAATAAACTTGTATGTCGTGCTTGGAGCACAGGAGACTTTCTCAACTCTGTTTTCTCCTCACCATCCCCTCTGGAAACGCTAGATATTTTCTCCCCTGGTTGATCCCCTTGTCCCATGAAAATTTAATACCACAGACATACTTCATATATTTTTTATATACTGTGGTTCTTCAGGGGGCCACAAAGCATTGTAATAAGAACTTTTCCTCCCTGGGGGTTGCTGTTGCTGCCGCGATTGTGGGAGAGTGACTGGTGCTGGCTTACCTTCCCTTCCCAACTCCATCGCCAGACAGAGGAGCAGGCGGTGCTGGAAAGCACAGCCTTGGGTGTACGCAGCGTCTGTCAGAATTCCATTGTTTGAACAAAAGAACTTGGAGTATGTAATAGAACCTTGATGAGCCCCAGCTTGCTCTTCAGGAGAATGGGATGGCAATTCTCAACTGAGAAGCCGTTCTTGTGAGAATGGAAAGCGGATGGCGTCCTTAGAGCACCTACCATTGGGTGGCAGAGTTCGGCCTGAGCACCCTTCCCGTCCTTCTTTACATAGGCACACAGCAGACTTCGGACTGCCCAGATGGCTGACAAGAGCCTGAACTTTTAACTGTACCCTGCACAAATGCGGAGTTCCCCGGGCATGAGTTTCGCTTTCTGTGAAGACAGGGCACTCGTTTCTCACTTGGATCTTTTCAGTCTGTGGCTTTGTGAGACCTTAGGAAGCATTCCCACGAACTGGCAAACAACTGATCATATCTGACACTTTCAAATTTTAGTTCTCCTAATTTAAAATAATAGCTCTCTCTTTCTCCCCTCTCTCTCCCTCTCGCTTCCTCTCTCTTCTCTCTCTGTTCTCTCCTTCCCTCTCTTTCCTCTCTCTACCTCCTTCTCTCTTGCTCTCCCCCCTTTCTCACCTTTTCTAGTATTTATACCTCTTTAGGAATGTAATGTTTGAAATTTAAGAGCCCCAGGTTACCTCAGATGTCTCAACAATAAGAGACTGTGCTTGGACTGAAAAACTCTGTCCCCAGTCATTTCCTTCTCACCAACATATTTTTTTTCCTGGAAACATTAACGAAGGAAACTTAGCTGTGTTTCTAATTCTACTCTGCTGCTTTTACAAAATGGAAAGATAAATGATATTGGATAATTCATGTTTTTTTTTCATACATAATACAATGCATTTAGATCACATTCACTCTCCTCCATCTCTCTTCCTAAATTTATCATTATTCCTTCTTTTTCTTTTTCTCCTCCTCCTCTTTGTTTTCCTTCAGAACCCACCAAATCTCCTTAGTACTGCCCATATGAACGTGGAGGTAGCACACATCCACAGGAGCATGAATCACACTGCTGGAGAAAGCTCCCTCTTTCTCCCTCGAGGCCATCAACAGACAATAGTTTCTCAGGTAGGAGTAGGGTCTCATGAGCCCCTTCCTTCTCTGTGTTGGAGTGTTGATTGGCTTGCTCTTCTGCAGGTCTCATGCTGGCTATCACACTTACTGTAAGTTCATGCGTGCAACGGCCCTTTAATGTGTAGGAGACATTGTTTCATAGCAATCTTTCCTGACCTCTGGTTCCTAGAATCGTTCTTTTCATCTTCTGCAATGTTTTCTGAACCTTGGGAGTTGAGGAGGTATGGTATAGATATCCCATATAGGATTTAACATTCTATAGTCATTCATTCTGAGCACTTTGACTGACTGTGAGCCCCTGTGTGAACCACTGCCAGCTACATTAAGAAGTTCCTCTGGTAAAGGTGAGAGTTGTAGTGGCTTATGGGTATTTAAGCTGATACTCAGGATGCTGTTCGTTGAGACAAGAAAAGCCGTCGGCCTTCTTACAGCTGGGAAACTTGTGAGCTACGATAATAACCATTCTGTAGAGCAGCAATGACTTTTTTTTTTGTAGTGGTGGCATGAATAAGGAGGTGACTAAACGTTTTTTTAATGGATCTGATGCCCCCTGCATAGACGGAAGTACAACTATCATACTGTAAACCCGATCGAGAGCCCATGGCTGGGGAGTCCACAAGCTGAAATGCTACTATTTTGCTAAAGGGACACGGTATCAAAACTGCTTTCTACATTAAGGATTATTTTAAGGGATAAAGACAACCAGGTAAGTGATTTCTGGGTGCTAAAGTGGCATTGTCACCTAGCTTGTCTCTGTGACATTCTGTTCGGGAAGGTTTGTAGTTTACTGCAGAGCAGAGAAAGGCAGAGCCTTGAGGAGCAAGCATCACACCTGTTGCAGGGAACCACGCCCCCAGGGAGCACTGGACTACTTAGGTGGGAGAGTGAGGGAAAAACAAAATGATACCTCTAAACTGCTCTTGGATTGAAGGGAGAGGCCTAAGTTATTTGGAGTTCTCTCAGACAGATTAAAAATCATGAAGAGTTCTGCAACAGGCAGTCATATGTCCCCAGTTAGTTAGACAAAGGAAGTATTACAAACCAGGTTGGTGTTCCTCATGTGTCTTTTCCTCTTGATGATCCCTTTCTGGGAAGCGAAGACGCTCTTCTGAATTTGCGATTTCTCCTTCCACGCGTTACTCGTCTTCTCAGATTTTGCACACATACCTTTCTGTTAGCAATATGCAGTCATTTTGTGGGCTTTGCATTTATAAGACGGATATCACAGCATAAATATTTTTTCAAAAGTAATTTTATTTCTCCTCACATTATTGTATTCATTTTATGCCTTTTGCATGTTGTATATTAGTTTTAATTGTCTTGTAATTTACATGTAATGATGTACTCTTTTATATTATATCATACAATTATCACTTTTAGTAGTAAATAATTGATTTACATTTAATTATATATTTATAAACCATACACAAAACCCTGGGCTCACAGAGCTTTAACATGAAGATCTCTTTTTCAAATAATTTATAATGAAATGTGAGTTATTGCTTCATTAAATCCCTTTTTATTTTTGATATTTATTTATTTATTTATTTATTTATTTATTTATTTATGGAAGTCATTGTCTTACTCTGTTGCTAGGACAAGCAGCCTAAAACTTACTATGTAATTCAGACTGACCTATAAAACATGGCAGTATTGTGGCTTCAGTCTCTTAAATGCTGGGATTACAAGCATGAGCCACCGCATCAGGCTTTATTTCTGAACACATACACATACGTTTATGTATGTGGGTATGCTGTGTATATGTGTGCATGTGTGTATATGTGTGCATGTGTGTGTGTGTGTGTGTGTGTGTGTGTATGTGTGTTTTCATGTATGTATACATAGTTCTCCTTAAGTTAGATAATCTAAAATAAGTGGATGAATTTCCAGGTTCCTTAAGTTTTGATTTAACCACAGAAGGTAAACCAAGAAGAGATCAACAATTTAAATGAACCTTTAATAATTCAAGGCAACTGAAACAGTAATAAAAGGTTTCTGACAAGCAAGAAGCTCGGGCCCAGATGGGTTCACACCAGAGCTCTGTAAGACTATCAAAGATGATCCACAGCCAGTACTTCTTAAATGATTAACAAACGGGAATGGAAGGAACACTTCCAAATAACCAGTATTAGTTGTTACAAAGACACAGGATGAGACACCAACCACAATCACAACAACAACAACAACAACAATAACAACAACAGAAAAAAAAAAACAAAACAAAAAGAGAATTACACACTGAGCATTACGGCAACACACTCACTCCCAACACTTGGGAGGCAGATGCAGGCACATCTCTGATGACGATGTAATGAACTTCCAACAGAGAAAGTGGCATTTCTGACTGTGTGGAAGGGATACAACGGGAAGTTGAGAGACTCACCAAGCTTGGTGATCCCTTCTCCGTGTTTTCACAGTACTTTGAGAAAATCACTCTTAAGCATTGATTATATTATGCATCGCTATAATTACTTGTGTATCTGTCTACTTCATAAGACTGTGAGGTCCTTGGTGGAAGGTCATGGATGCTACTCATCAGCTTCTTGTTATTACCTGATGTGGTACTGTGTTCCCAGTCCTCTATTAGGAAATCTATGTTGGATGAATTTAGAAAGTGAAAAGGGAAACCATGTAGACTTCCACTAAGCAGAGACAACTCTCCTTTTGGTGTATTTCAGCAGAATGGTGGTGGCTTTGGAAACACAATTGTCTACTGATCTAGCATTGAGGGAATACACTTGTATGTAACTGTCACAATGGCCCCTTGCTGATATCACACAGTACACAATACCCCAAGGGCAGTACATTTCTGCTGGCCTGTTTTCTTTAGTACCCTGATGTGCTCTAGGACATGATCCTGAGAATAAATTGTCCATTTAATCTAACCTGAATTCCGGGCAGGCAGGAGTGCATCAGGACATTCTTTCCTGAGTGGAGAGAGAATTCGTTGGCAAGCTCACATGAAAATATTCCATTTCTCAAATGATCCCACCTGCAAATAAGACCCATGATTATTATTTATTATTTGTTGAACACAAGCTCTGTACTTAGTGCTATTTAAAAAAAAAATACAAAGAAGAACACAAGAACAACACAAACCACCCGGGAACGATACGGCCCATGCCTTAGGGCTTAACAATCCACACCAGACACAGCATGCAATCCATCTATGACAAGATTGAAACAGTGACTTCAATTCTGAAGCAGCAGCTCTCAGAGATAGTTTTATGACTCTAAAAAACTTACACAAGGTATCTTGCCTGAAAAAATTTTTTTTTTTATCAAAATGAGCAATTTTCAGTTAAAGAGAAAAGAGACTGTGACATGATAAGATAGGGTTCCAAAGTGAGGTCAGGCATTTACCTATGTGACACTAGGGAGCCACCAATTGGTTTGGGCAAGGGAAGGTGCCTGTGTGCATAAAATTTGACGCCAGCATTGTGGATGTTCCTCCGTGTGAGAGTCTCTGTAACAATGAAGCCATCTTAAGTTCCTCTGCTGCACTGAACGAGCAAGCATAAATGAATAGGTAGGCTAACACTGAGGAGAGTTCCTGGAACGTTTGCCAAACTTTAGTGCATGTTACTTAACTGAAAGGCAATGACAGAATGCACAAGAGCTTCCTGACAAAGAGCAGGAGATTGGATTAGGCACACAGAAAGCTAATGGTTTTTCTCTAAAACAACAGGGCATTGGAAAGCATTTGCTAGGGAAATCAGGCTTAAAGAGGCTTAGAGTGATACATGTGCATCTGAAATTGTTTCTGAATATGTATCTGGGGGAGGGGAATTCGAGGTTTTGTAGGTTGGAAGCAGAGGCTGCCATGAAGTTACCTGAAAACCTCTGTGGAACCCACAGCATTTCTGTCATTTTCTCATCAGATGCCATCTGTCTCTCTTTCTACACACGGGGGCTCACCACCGCAGAGTGCCACCCTTGTATCATGCTTTAAGCTCTGGCCTTTTCTCTCGGACACATTTAGTGATGTGGTTTTTGTGTCCCAGTTTGTAATATTCAACGTCAATTACTGCTTACTCTCAGCTTGCTCACCTTGTGGTCCAATGGGCCTCTCCAGGCTGGGGAACTTTGACTTGGTCTTGTTGGACTGTGAAAGGCAGTCTGTGTTCTGGTTGAGCTAGGCCTACTCTGGAGACCCAGTAGAAAGTTCTACAAGGGACAGAACAGTGAGCTACGCTCCCAGACTTTAGGTTCCTGACACCATGAGCTCTCAACTCTGTAATCCTGTGGCTATCAGTCACATTGGCAATGTCCTAAGCTCCTGGTATTCTGGCTGGACTCCACCCCCACAGTTACCTGGCTACAGCAAGATAGCCCAGCCCACTATAAAAGGAGCTGCTTGCTCCCTTCTCTTTCTCTTAAGTGCTCTTCTCTCTGCCACCCCACTCCTTTCTCCACGTGGCCGTGGCCGTGGCCGGCCTCTGCTTCTCTGTTCTTCTCCCTTTCTCTACCTTTCTACAATAAACGCCTTGAAACCACGGACCATCTCTGCTCACCAGGATCCATTGTGCTGGAGCAATGGAGCAGGTTTCCCTCTAATGAGCCTCATGTCTAACCTCCCACCGGGGACACCTCCCTGCGCTCCAGCCACTACGGCTGCCAGTCAAACCAAGTTGCCACTGAGCCAGTCACCTGAGCTAGCCAGACTCTCTCCTCCTTGTGGTAAACTGCCAGAGCTCTCCTCCTACCCTTTTCTCTTCAGCCCCTGGCCAGAGCCTGCAGGGCCTGTTCTCAGCTCTTCTGTGACTTACAGCAGCGTCTGGGATGTCCGAGAGCGAGAACCTGTCATCCCTGGCCTCCGTTGCGGCCAAGTGATCCTAGAACCTGCTCGTCCACGGTACCCAGCAGTCTGTGGTGCCCGAGAGCCAGAGCCTGACTCCGGCAGTTCCGTGGGAACCCTAGACTGTGTCTTTTCCTCACCCCTGGGTGTGGGATCGTGTGGCTTCTCACAGTCCAGTGTCCACCTGGTGGTTCCGTGATGTCGGCAGCACAATCCAACTCCCATGTCTGCCCACCCACAGCAGGACAAGGGTCATCTCTCCCCCACCCCCATTTTTATTTCCCCACATCCTGTATCTAACAAGGTCGGATCAGAATGGTTCAATATCTTAAACTTACCTCCTGGGACCAATGTGAGCTTCTAGTCTCTGATCATTTTTTTTTTCCTGACATTGAATTAATGCAGGCACAACTGCTTTGTTTCCTGATAGAAAGTAATGGATACAAGAGGAGGCCTTGGGTAGTGTGAATTCATAATCTGGGACATGAATTACATACAAAACGTAATTATTTCCAACTTAGTGATTTCCAGCCTAGTTTTTTTCTTCCCCTTTGCCCTGAACTTGCTTCTAGTTACAGTATTCTCTATCTTCCATCTCAGGAAATCTTTATTTCCTGGAAAATTGTGTGCCCAGAAGAACTTTCAAGTGTAATGCCTTCACAATGATCTTTTTCCATCTGAACTATCTGTTTTCTCTTCATTTTGTTGTTTTAAATTCTTACTTTATGTGTGTGCACAGGTGTGAGTTAGTGAATGTGTGTGTTTTGTATGTGTGTGTGTTTGTATGCACATGTCTACATTCATGTGTGTACATGTGAATGCCAAAGGTCAACCTTAGGTGTCAACTACTGAGGAGCTATCCATGCATTATGTTTTGAAACAGTTTCTCACTGAGACCCGGAGTTCACTGACTTAGGGAGATTAGCTAGCCAAGGAGCCTTGGCAAGGGGGCGGGGGGGGGGAGTCCCTTATCCACTCCTCAGCCCTAGGACTACAAGGACGTGCCAATATAGGCCACTTTTCCTGTAAATCTTGATGGTTGAAGTCCTGCCCTCCTGCTTGGCACATTACCTACTGAGTTATCTCCAGCTTCCCCTTTGCCGTTTGTTTCAGAGAAAGAGTTCTTCTGTCTCTTTAAAAAGCTCTTCATTTGTGTCACAAAAGCTCTCTCTCTTTGTTCCAAGCATCCTTTCTTTCCATAATTATCATACTTCTTTTTAATGGCTCCAAAATTTCTTCTCTACAATAGAACTGTGCTCCTTTAGAGCAACAGACAAAAGAGCATGCCACGCATATCCTTTTAGGCTTATTCAACTGCGTGAACTGACCAGATTGCATAGTTCTTAAATAATGCTGTCAACTGAAGATGACCAGGTAAAACAAGGAAAGGGAGGTGACAGAAGGTCTCGGAGGGCAAGGACAGACTGGAAACCCAAGGACAAGCTGGTCTCCATGAGCAGAGCCCAGATCGGCTGTGTTTTCCCTTGCCTCTTGGTAGCAGGAGAAGTCGGGGACGCTGTAGGAGTCAGGCTCCTTCACTTCAGAGTTAAATATATTCTTGGTACAGAAGTCAGAGAAGATGAGGGAGTATCTAGGAGAATAGAGGACTTACAGGCCTGGCTTCTGCCTCATGTCACCTGATAAGTGACACCTGTTAGCTACAAAACAGCTGCTGCTTCACTCTTGTCCCCCAAATTTCCCAAGAGCTGTCCTCATAATCTACCCTAACTAAATATGCACAGTAAGGTGTATTCTGGGAAATGTAGTTTCCCAGTAATATTGACACTTGACAGACTCACCACCATTCACCCTTTGTCAGCTTGTATCAGCAAATATTTCTGCAAATCATACATTAAACTCAGTGTCAGGAAGATAATTCAT
Organism: Montemys delectorum; assembly: GCA_019843815.1. Taxonomy (NCBI): domain Eukaryota; kingdom Metazoa; phylum Chordata; class Mammalia; order Rodentia; family Muridae; genus Montemys; species Montemys delectorum. The sequence continues at coordinate 943 of JADRCD010222002.1, read as the reverse complement.
GTATGATTCTGCCTCACATACAGCTGTGACTGGTATAGTTTATCTGATAGCATCTGTGCTCTCAGACCTGCTGCATGGGCCAGATAGGAGAGCTGAGGATGGCTGTGGTAAGAATGGCATTTTGAATCTTTCCAGGTTTTCATGGCACTACTTTCTAGAATAGGGTATCTTGCTCCTAGTCTTCTATTTTTTTTACACATAAGGAGATCTACTCTGTGGACTTTCTCCTCTTTACTGCTCTTGCTCTAGAGGCTAGAAAAAAAAATGTATGGGTCCTGATTGCCAAGACCAAGGGGCTGAAGGAATTGTTGATGTTCTATTAGTTGCCAGCCTTAGCTCGTGCTAGTGGAATCCGGAGGCTATTCTGGATGCAAAGGAATAGGTGTCAGTTCAGAGCTAGGATCTAACAACCCCCCGGGACCTAATTATTTCTCATTTCCCAATGCAAGGGTCACACTGGAAAAAGCTGGCCATGGGGAAAGGCTGTGAGAGTGCTTAGCAATGTAAGTTGGGGTACCATAGTCAAAATGTATGTATTCATACATTGATTGTATATCTTGCTTTTTTTTTATAAAAGTGATTAGCAGATCTAAATATTTCTAGTAAAGTCATTAAGATCTTTTAAAGATAGGATTAAGCTCTCTATAAATAGGGATAATTTGACTTCCTCCTTTCTTAGTTGCATCTCTTTTATGTTTTTCTTTTGCTTTATTTATTATGCTAAGATTTCAAGAATTATATGGTTTGAAATGAAGACAGTGGCCATCCTTGCCCTGTTCTTGATTGTAGTGGGAGCTGGTTTAATTTTTTACTATTTAGAAAAATGCTGGCTAGGTGTATGTTTTGTGTGGGTGTGTGTGTGTGTGTGTGTGTGTGTGTGTGAGAGAGAGAGAGAGAGAGAGAGAGAGAGAGAGAGAGAGAGGCAGAGAGGCAGAGAGACAGA
>JADRCD010222001.1:19913-60855 GCA_019843815.1 Montemys delectorum | reverse complement strand
AGAGAGAGAGAGAGAGAGAGAGAGAGAGAGAGAGAGAGAGAGAGAGATTAGTGCCCTAATGAGAAGAGAAAGAAAAACCAGAGCCTCCTGTCTGTCTCTCTGTACCCTGTTGGGGAACCAGGAAGAAATGCAGTGAGCATCTGGTATGAATTTTCAAACTGCCACTTCTTTCAACCCAGAGAGTGTATAGGCCAGGGATTATGGGCCCTTTTATTAACTGGTTTACAGTGAAGTTTACAAAAATATGAAACTGCAGATGGCTCTGTAATCCGCCTTGAACCTCACACCCATCTTCAAACTGCCAATTATGCCTTTACATATCAGAAAACAAACTTTTTACAAGATACCAAAATATGCTGGTGTCTCCATTTTAAGATAAGAAATAAAAGAAGATAAGAGAAATTAGTCTTTGCTTCCCCCCCCCCCACTTCTCTGTGTAGCCCTGGCTGTCCTAACTCAACTCTATAGATCAGGCTGGCCTTGAACTCAGAGTTCTTCTTGCCTTTACCTCCAGAGTGCTGGGATTAAAGTTATGTGCTACCACTGCCCGGCTGTCTTTGATATACACATTCTTTTATTCAGTTCACTGGTAACTAGTGTTCTAAGGCAACACACGTTACAGTATTTACCTTACATAGTAGTTGTAAAGAACTATGGCGTAATGGGGAATTGCTTCACACACTTGGAGTGCTTCCCGGAAAGAGTACATGTTATGGAGACTTTTGTCTCTCCTCTTGGGATAAGAATGGGAAAACTTGGCTTAAAATAAGGTTGACAATCAGGATAGCCTCTGAAAAATTTTTTTTAATTGGATATTTTCTTTATTTAAATTTCAAATGTTACCCCTTTCCTGGTTTTCCCCCAGAAATCTCCTTATCCTATCCCCCCTTCCCTGTTTCTATGAGGGTGCTCCCCCACCAACCCACCCACTCCTGCCTCCTTGCCCTAGAATTCCCCTACACTGGGGCATCGAGTCATCACAGGACCATCCTCTGCTACACATGCAGCTGGAGCTATGAGTCACTCCATGGTGGGTTTAGTCCCTGGGAGCTCTGGGGGGGGTCTGGTTGGTTGATATTGTTGTTCTTCCTATGGGGTTGCAAACCCCTTCAGCTCCTTGGGTCCTTTCTCTAACACCTCCATTGGGGACCCTGTGCTCAGTCCAATGGTTGGCTGTGAGCATCTGCCTCTGTATTTGTCAGCCTTTGACAAGGCTTTATTTTTTTTAACCTTTCAGTTTACAGTAGGTTTTTTTTTTGATAACGGCTCACTGACTAAAGTGAGAAGCTTGAATATGGCCTGAGGTGATCTCTGCAATGTGACTAATTGGAATTTCCTTCATCTGTTAGCCACCTCAGCATAGCATGGAAAGGGTTTTTGATTCCACGTGAGTAGGTGAAAATGGGGAAAAGCTCATGTACTAACTCAAAGCAGAGGTGGTTAAGACCTGGAGGGTGTCGTGGGGTAAGGACTGAGGAAGGAGAGGAATTGAGAAGGCAGTTAGAGGCAGTAGTTTTATCCTTGGAAGAAGCTGGGTTTGTTTGTTCCTTTGATGTTGTCTGTTGTTCTCTTCAATTTTTGTTTGGGGGAGAAATGTACACGATGGCATTAATTTACAGTATATCAACTCCAGTAACTTTTCAGAAAGATTTTAATTTACTCTGATTTCTAGATTGTTCTAACTGGATCCTCATCATCCAGCCTTTCTTGACCGTTGTATTTCAGTTGGAAATAGATTATTTGGTAAGGAAGAAAACATTTAAAAAAGACCTCGTGGACTCAGAATTTTAAGGGAGAAGCCTCGTCTCTGGTAGATATGTGTAAAGAGATGTTTTTTAGGGAGATTATCTGAGCAGCATACGTTGGGTAATGCATAGTGAGAGAGACATTGTCGTCACTATAAATGGAAATCTACAAAAGGGGAGATGCTGAGCTTGGTGGGCCCCATCGGCCCTGTGAATCACTCTCCTGCGCGTCCTTACTCAGTTATCTGAGCTAGCAGCTTCTGAAGTGGCACTAAATTTAGACAGTAAAATAAAGGAAGAGGGGTGAGAGGGCGGGCGTGGTGGTTTGCGGTGACACACGCCGGTGCTGAGGTGTGAAGGTGCGACCTTGTGACTGCAATCTCGGGTGTGTGTCCTGTTTGCTACTTAGAAGACACCTTAGCCAGTATACTTGCTAATAATGCCCCTTTAATTTAGCTCAGAGCACCAAGAGAGCCCCTTCCTTTGGAATGCATCACCGCAGCTGATGGTGCTTAGCAACACTGTGGTTTTTCCTGGCCTGAGGCTTTTAATTGAGGGTGATGTCCGTGGAAGAAATAACCCAACTTCAGGCAAAGTAGCTTCAACCAAGCAAGCCAGTTGAAGTACCCGCTGGGACTGAGATTATCTACCATAAAGAATGTTTATTGCAATATGAAGATTTAAGTTTTCAAGTTCAAATAGCCCATCTGCTAATTGTCAGTTAATTCTTTGGTTGGCATACTGGTGCTGGAGCATGGTGGTGATTTTCCAGAAAGGATACAAGGATTCATCGGAACCCCCATTTTATTTACCAAAGTAAAACCTGACCCTTGCTTTTCTGGATGGGAAATCGAGTGCCTTCCAGTATTTGTCATGGTCTTTGGCTCGCCAATGCCCTCTGACCCCACGGTTCCTGCACACGAAGGTTGTCAGCACTTGCATTTCTTTCCTATCAGTTTCTCCAGGACAGACTGTGGTGGTAAGAGTGGCCACATTCAGCACCAGAGAGAAGGAAGAAACATGAAAATAACTTGGGAAGAGCTCCTGCGCTAGTGACTGATAAGCATTCATTTAGATCTCCTGGCATAGTCCTGTTCTGTTCCCTCTGCTTGTCCCACCCAGTGAGGAACTGTTTTTTGCAGCTGCCACTCTGGGTCCAGCACAGCTAAAGGAGTTGATTGCCTGGGCTTTTCTTATGCTAGTAGATACCAGCTAAATAGATTATGCCACTGCTGACAGGTAGATAACTTTCCCTACCTCCTCATTCCCCTTGGAGTGTTAGACAACCTAGTTTGAAGAGTGAGCAGAGGTAAGCCACTTCCACTTCAGACAGAGTATGCTACGTATAATATCACCTTCAATACCCACAGACCTTTCCAGTGTGCTTAACAAGGGGCATAACTGGCAACTTGAAGATGCTCGTGGGATTCAAGGTGGGTTGGAGGGCCCACTGTGGTTTCATATTTGTGTAAACTTCACTGTAAATCAGCAATTAATAGGGACTCATATGCCTGGCCCACAGACTGCAGAAGACTCTCTGTATTGAAAGAATTGGCAGTTTGAAAATTCATACCAGGTGTGCTCATCTTATATTGTGTAAACACTTCAGCTAAACGATGGGTGCATCACCGTGTAGATGACTTCCTTTTCCTGTAAAGGAAGAGTGTTCTTAGAAATGAAACTAACAGCCATGATCAAGGTTGTATCACCCTGGAAATGGCGCTCTTACAGGATGGCGCTTCACAGATGTATGGTCAGAACTGTGGAGCAAAATTATACTCTTGGGAATAAAAAACAAATGTCTTGTTCATATACTGATGGCTGCATGCCCATTCGTTTAATGCATGTGATACCAAAGTAGAGTAATCCTAAGCCAGTGGCTTCTCAGTCAGACACCCAATAGAGTGGCTATGGGCTTTTAAGACAACATGGGTTATACAGCCTTCAGTATTTAAGTTTCTGGACTGTAAGAGGAATTTTAAATGTCTCCAAAAGCAACTCTCTAACATGTCATGTCTGTTAGCCCTGATATGCTTTTCCTGGAGCTTTCTAGAAAACAGTTGGAGTCTCTAGTGTTTAGATACGGACATTCCTCTTTCAGAGAAACTAAGTTAGCCCTGCTTATAAAAATATTGTATATATTCACATTTGTTTATTTGTTAGCACAGCTGAAAATAAAAATTGTGCAGCATGCAATTTATTCCATAGCAAGTTAGCAGTTTAAAAATTATACCCTAAAAAAACCAATTTACTCAATAAAAGGTGTCAAATATGATGCGTAGGCAGTTGTGATTTTTAAGATAAAAACCAATTAGACCAGTACTCTCTGCTCATCTCATTGCTGGTGATAGGACTATGGGTGGAACTGCATGTTGAGCTAATAGGTACGTAAATCAGCACAATTTTTCCATGCAAAATTTGGCAGTGTGATCAAGAGGCTTAAAATGCTCCTACTCTTTGGCCAAAGCATCTCTGGGAATACAGCCCAGAAAAATAATCTGAATTGCAGACTGGTATAATTCAGACAAGTTTTTGTATTTAAAACAATGGAATGGCACAGTGCACGCATGTATGTCGTATTATAGAATTTTGATACCTTATGCTTATTAGGAAGTTTTAATAGCTTGAAGATATGCTAATGTTGCTATTGATAGAATGTAAAAGTTTATACAGAGCACATTCTAAATGGAAAAGAAAACACATGCAGACTGGGAAGGAATACCAAAATAATAGCAAGCATATCTCAACAAGAAAACCACAGATTTTTATTTGTGTCTATATCAGGTTTTCAATAATAACTCTTTAAGAGCACAGTTTACTTTAAAAAATTAAAAGGAAACATGCATTCACTACATTCAAGGCAAATAGTTTTTGAAAGAGTTAGCCATTGGGAGCTTATTATAGTGAATCAGTCTGCAAAGAGAAGACTGGGGGCGAATTTCAGTTGACCTTAAAGCTTACATTGCTCTGAGTCAGAGGTAGCAAGGAAAGTGGGCCTGGAGTCCAGGTAAACTGAGACTCCTGTGGAAGAAGGAGTGTGAGACAGATTATTAGAGACAGGGTCTTATGTAGCCCAGGCTAACCTCCAGTTCACAATGTAGTCAAGACTGGCCTCAGCCTTCTGAGTGATGGCGTTGAGTCACTCCATGGGGCTTCCTCTCTTCCAGGTTCAGGGTTGTGTGATGTCAGTGAGCACTCCATGCTTTCTGATGTCTTCCCCCTTATGTTGATCAGCTAGATGTCAAATGAATGCAGCGACAGCTGACAGGTAAAGAATGGAAGACTTCTGGTTAGGAAGTAGGTGTGTTCATTCCTTTTCCTCTGGGCCTCAATTTTTTTTTTTTTTTTGTTTGCTTGTTTTTTTTTTTTTAACTTTTATTGCATTATGATGAGAAAAGTTACATGATTTCAATTTATCTGAGTTTGTTAACATTTAAAAACATATTGTAAGTAAATAGAATTAAATCACATTCTTGTTTCCCTTTTGTACCTCCACTCCTCCCAGAGGCCCCCCTCAATACCTACAATATCTTTTTTGTCAAATTCCTTAAAATTTATAAAATATTATAACAATAAAAATAAGTACTACAAAAGTTGTTTGATATAAAACAACAATCAGTTTAACAGTCTTATGTAGACACTCATCTACAGCAATAGTGAAAATACATTTTTCTCAATATATTTTAAATAACTCCAAACATATTACCTGTATATTTCAAAATAATACATCACTACTAGTATTTTCTTAAATGAACATAAATATATAAAGTCTTTTTGTTTGTTTGTTTGTTTTGTATTTAGTAGAGTTTAAAATCTTGGCTCTTACTGTGTACAAGCCCAAAATAAGAACACTTTTTAGACACTGGATTTCATTGTAATAAGGCTATACTTCAATGACCCTTATATCACCAAGGGATTTAACCTCCATCGTAGCTAAGCTGAGAGTTGATAGTTATGTTGCACCAAGAAATGAATTGTAGGCACGATTTTTGGATATAGACTTCCTGCTATGGTCAAAGCTATTTGACTTGAGTGGGTGACTTTATTCTCAGCCCACAGAGAACAGGTTACATTCATTTAAGAAATGGTGTATGTATTAAGATGGTCTATCCATAAAGTCATTCAGCAATTGTTTCAATGAACAATGGTTCTGCTTGGAGGGTGGCACAGACATTAGATGAGGGTAAGAATTTGGTTCATTAGCTGTGATAATTTGGAAAAGCATTCATCTCAGAGAAAGAGTAACTTATAAAGTCCTCTTCTTCAAACTAGATACAAGAGTTACAAATGTCAAGCAAAGCATTCAGTCTCTTTGTTGTTCTCTTACAAGCAACCTCCCTAGTTAGTCCTCTATGTTTCTTTTGGGTATATAAATACTTTTGAAATATATAAGCTGTTCTGAAAACCATAGTATAGTGTAAAAACATGAAATAAACAATATTACTAATAGAGAGGCTGAGATAGAAGAAGCAAGATCTCAAGACCATTATGTTTTACACAGCAAGACACTGTCACAAGCAAACAAGCTGAAAGTATATATAGATTGTACAATATTGGACCTATTTCTCCAATTACCAAATTAGAGAGACCATTGGATGACAATCAACAAATTTCTAATTCCTCGTATTTTTGGATTTCAATCGATTAGGGTTTGTTGATAATATTAATTTTCATATTAAGATATTAAGAAAAAGTAATTGTCACTTCCTGTTGTTTTTGTTTTAAGAGGTAGAATTGGGTTGTGTGGATTTGTTGAAAGATTACTTTCTTGCTTCTTCTAGGGTGTAGTTTTGCTCCTTATGTTGATGTTTTCCATCTATTATCCTTTGTAGGGCTGGATTTGTGGAAAGATATTGTGTAAATTTTTTTTTGTCATGGAATATCATGTTTTCTCCATCTATGGTAATTGAGAGTTTTGCTGGGTATAGTAGCCTGAGCTGGCATTTGTGTTCTTGTAGGGTCTGTATGACATCTGCCCAGGATCTTCTAGCTTTCATAGTCTCTGGTGCAAAGTCTGCCATAATTCTGATACGCCTGCTTTAATATAATACTTGACCTTTTTCCCTTACTGCTTTTAAAATTCTGTCTTTGATTAATGCATTTGGTGTTTTTATTATTATGTGACAGGAGGAATTTCTTTTCTTGTCCAGTCTATTTGGAGTTCTGTAGGTTTCTTGTATGTTTATGGGCATTTCTTTCTTTAGGTTAGGGAAGTTTTCTTCTACAATTTTGTTGAAGATATTTACTGTCCCATTACCTTGGGAGTCTTCACTCTCTTCTATACCTATTATCCTTAGGTTTGGTCTTCTCATTGAGTTCTGGATTTCCTGGATGTTTTGAGTTAGGAGCTTTTTACTTTTTGCATTTTCTTTGACTATTGTGTCAATGTTTTCTATGGTGTCTTGTGCCCCCAAGATTCTGTCTTCTATCTCTTGTATTCTGTTGGTGATGCTTGCATCTATGACTCCTGATTTCTTTCCTAGGTTTTGTATCTCCAGGGTTGTCTCTCTTTCTGATTTCTTTATCGTTTCTATTTCCATTTTTAGATTCTGGATGGTTTTTCTCATTTCCTTCACCTGTTTGATTGTGTTTTCCTGTAGTTCTTTAAGGGATTTTTGTGTTTCCTGTTTAAGAGCTTCTAGCTGTTTGCCTGTGTTCTACTATATTTCTTTGAGGGTTCTATTTATGTCTTTCTTAAAGTCCTGTATCATCATCATGATAAGTGATTTTAGATCTGAATCTTGCTTTTCCGTTGTGATGGTGTGTGCAGGACTTGCTATGGTGGGAGAATTGAGTTCTGATGATGCCAAGTAACCTTGGTTTGTGTTGTTTATTTTCTTACGCTTGCCCCGCACCATCTGGTTATCTCTAGTGCTACCTGCCCTTGCTAAATCTGACTGGAGTCTGTCCTTCCTGTGATCCTGGTTGTGTCAGAATTCCTCAGAGTCAAGCTGTCTCTGTGATCCTGTGATTCGGGGATCCTCTGATTCTGGGCTTGTTAGAGCTCCTGGGAGTGGGGCTTCCTCTGTGTGTTGTGGGACTGGCTGCAGAGCTTTCGCCCAATGTCTGCTCAGGACACCAGCCCAGACAGACTGGAAGGAACCTGAGCCACTGGGCTGGTGGAGTTCCTGTGTGTCTGGTCCCTCTGGTCCCAGTTACTCCCAGTGCTATGATAGATGTTGGTTGTCCTCATCTCTGATCCTGGGTGTGTCAGAGTGCCTGGAAGTGGAGCTTCCTCTGGGTCTTGAGGGATTGCCTGTCGAGCTTGCGCCCAAGGTCTGCTCAGGACACCAGCCCAGAGAGACCAAAAGGAACCAGAACTACTGGGCTGGCAGAGTTCCTGTGTGCCTGGTCCCGCTGGTCCCAGTTACTCCCAGTGTTGGGACAGATGTTGGTTCCTCCTCACCTCTGATCCTGGGTGTGTCAGAGCACCTAGGAGTGGAGCTTCCTCTGTGTGTTGTGGACTGACTGAGGAGCTTATGCCCAAGGTCTGTTCAAGCCTCAATTTTTTAATAGTTGGTTTACTTAATTGAGGTTAGAATAATGATGTCAAAGTTGCTATGTTGGTTGATGACTTCCTATTCAAGTAAGATGCCCCATGGATCATCTGCCTGACATTGCTCTTCAATTTAAAACTTTAATGGAGAGCTGTGAAAGGAACCAGTTGAGAAAAACTTGTAGTTTCTCATTAAGTGATAAAAATCTGAACAGTTTCCCACAATATTTCTATTCTCATGCCTGCTGCTAGTACTCTGAGAAACCCACTGATGTATTATTGAACTTTGTGGAATAGGTAATTGGTGTGTGTTAGCATCTTGCTTTACATACTTACACTCAAAGCATGTTGACATAGCCATTCTGTGCTCATGGGACCCTCAGGTCAGAAAGCCACAGGGGACAGGATGACTAGGCAGTGTTTCTACACTGATTACCACTTAGCTGTCTTGTGATGTTGTCTATTTATTTAAACCTAATTTGAGGTTGAAAGAGTAACTAAAAGAACTATTATGATTAATTTGCTTAAACTACCAGTTTTAAAAATTATGAAGTGGTTGCCTCTCACTGTTGGTAAGAAAATAGATTTTGGAGGCTTGCAAGATCAATGGGTCAAGTAATGTTTCTAGCTTCCCCTCCCACACAGAATTCAGACATCCAGGAAGCATGTAATATATAAATATTTATTTGGGTATAATTATTTAAAATTCTTTAGCCTGTCTCTTTTAAACACGTGAAAATTCATGTTCTATTAAAAATGTAATGCCAAATAGTTTTGTAAAGGCATGTGTGAGCATTCGGGTTACTAAAGTTTTGTTAGTGTTTGTGAGACACACATACTTATATAAGACATTACTGGGTCATGGTGTGTATTCTCCTTTATTTTCTATTGAAGCAACGGCGCCTTAATTGTTACTTCTTCTCCAGCTTGTACTATCTCCTGTGGAGATTACTGTTATTTTTCTTGAGTAGTTGATGTGAGAACCACTTCTGAAATTTGGAATTTAGACTAAGTAATTCAGTTTGTTTCCATTCATACCTCTTGAGGAAAGGCTTTGGTCTTAGTTCTCCCACAAATGCCCCATCTAGTACTGCAAAGGAAATGACCAAGCAAACTGGGAATTAACACAAGTGATATTGAAAATCCAAATCTTCCAGAGAAAGTCCTCTGGGGCTTTGTTAAATGTGGTGACTGTCTCTTTGTAGTGACCTACCTAAAGAGCTCCAGGTGAAGCTTTTCTCTGAATCCATTTATTGGGGCTTCAAAAAATAAAAATCAGTGTAAAATCCCCTTCTCTCTACATCACTCACAAGATTTTTTGTTTGTTTGTTTCTCAGAAAATATGTAAGGTCAGCATTCTACTTCTGATGTGCATGGAGGGAAGATGGAGATTTGCTATTGATAACCATCTTTGGGGTGTTTTAGTGTTTTGTGAAATAAAAATTAGAGGAAATTATATAATGTAGTGGGTTGCCTTTCTCCAAGTCCAGGTTTTGTTTTCTGGGCATGTTTTCAAATGACCTCCGAGTTTTGACATATGTATGTATATATATAAATATAGCTGGCTTAGAGAATCTACTGCAATGAAAAATTCTCCGTCCTTCCAGAATTTATTCTAATAGAATAGAAATGCCTTTCATTTAATAATGTAGATTTATTTATTTATTTACATCCCAAACATTCTCTGCTTCCAGTCCCCCCTCACAAAGTTCCTCTCCCATCCCCCTCTACTTTTCCTCTGAGAAGGTGGGTTTCCTCAAGTTTCCCCTGCTACCTGGTGCATTAAGTCTCTGTAGGATTAGGCCTCTCCCTCTGAGACCAGACATGGCAGCCCTGTTGGGGAATGGATACTACAATCAAGCTACAGCTTTATGAAGAGCCTCCGCTCCAGTTGTTGGGAGACCCACATGGAGACTAAGCTGTACATCTGCTACATGTGTGCTGGAGGCCTCCGTCCAGCCTGTGTATGCTGTTTGCTTGGTGACTCTGAGAGCTCCCAGGAATCCAGGTTAGTTGACTTTGTTGGTCTTCCTGTGGGGTTCCCAGCCCCTTCAGGGCCTTCAATCTATCCCCCAAGTTTTTCAAAAGGGTCCTCAACTTCGTCTAATGTTTGGCTGTGGGTATCTGCATCTGTTTCAGTCAACTGCTGATTAGAGTCTCTCAGAGGACTGACATGCTAGGCTCCTGTCTACAAGCAAAACAGTATCATTAATAGAGTCAGGGATTGGTGTTTGTCCATGAGATGGGTCTCAAGTTGGACCAGTTATTGGTTAGCCATTCCTTTAGTCTCTTCTCCATCTTTGTCCCTGCGTTTCTTTTAGGCAGGACAAATGAGTTTCTTTATTCTGTTAACTCTTCATGATTAGTGTGAGGTTTTCCATAAACTGTTTCATTATACCACATCTAAACAGGCCAAAGAGTATGTGGTATAGACATTTGGAGTATGGCATGTAAGTTGTGCATGTGACTTTTGTTCCCAGGCTTTTGGTTAGGGCACAGTCAACATCTGGTGCAGCAGAGGTAGTGGAGTTCAACTTGGAGAATCATGTGCTTGGCCATGGAGCTGGCTTTATTGTAAAATGGGAGAAATGTAAAAGAACTGCCCAGGCTTTTAGTCATCTTTGTCACATATAAAAATAGGGTTCACAGCTCAGCAGTGTGCCCAAGACACCAGTCTCTCTTGACACCCCAAAGGGTGGCAGACACTGAGAACAGTCAGCTGGAAGGCTAAGACTGATCAGTTTCCTGAGATGATCCTATTGATGTCCAGCAGTAAAAAGCTAGGTCCACTTCTGGAAGGATCTAGAGTGGTCAATGTTTTGGAGTTAGACAGATCTTCTTGTTTCTCCTTGGAGTTTTAGCATGCCAGGGGCCCAAAGTTGCACACAATATGGCAGAACTTGAGATACACAGCCCCCTTATTACAGAATTTCCTTTGCAGAATTCATCTGTCATGCTACCTTTAGTCACTTTGTTCTACTGTTTTTCTGTGCTTCAGTTATTTGCCTGTTATTGTATTGGGCACTGGGTCAACGTAAGGATGTCTAAGCCACAGAGTCTGCTTTTGAGGGGTATGTGGTATGGCTTTCCAGATGGCAAATAAGTGTTACATTTAGGGAAATATACCGGTTCTATCTCCCTCTTACCCACTCATCCCCCTCCAATGTCCCATCTGAACATCTGGTCTACCCAAGAAGAACTCCTGCATTCATACAAGTCTAACTCAGATCTAAGTTCCTGACACAGATTTTACAGTTTATGATTAGTTTTCTAGCTCCCAAATAGCCCTAAAATTGACCTATAAATTCCTAGCTCATTCACTTCTCTTTATACTTACTGTCTAGTCTCTATGAGACAAGACTGTATGATTACCTAAGCAGAAAGGACTCAGGGTTTAGAATGTAGCTTCCTGCATTTGCAGTTCAGGCCTTAGAACTGTTATTTATTGAGACTTTTCTATGGAATAAAGTGTGTAGTGTATAAAGCCGAGCAGGATATAACTCTTGCTTTTAAGTTTTCATCTCATCACAGAGAAATACATCTACCAGAAGTCTCATACCATGATGTGGCTAGTCCACCAGCAGGGGTACAAGAGAGCAGAGGACCAAGGAGGTTTAGAAGCACTATTACATGAGAGAGAAGTGTTTTGGGGAAGGGAAGGGGCTTCACTCCGGGCTGTAGAGTGAAGGAGTCACTCTTCTCGACAGAGTGGGGTATCATCAGCCAAGCATGGAAACGTGCAAGTTGATGAGATCTTGTTTTTATCAACCAATCATCCAAACAACAAACAGCAAGTGCCCCCAGCACTTCCATTGATGTATTGTCAGTTATTCTTCTTTTGAAACAAAGATGTTGCTAAAACAGCACACCAATGCCATACCTAGATTATATGATTTGTAAGCATTTGGATCTGAGCAGACCCTTGCTTCTCAGCAAAAGCAAAAAGGTAATTTAGTGAGAGATATTCATGTTCTAGATTTCCTTAGCTTAAAAAAAAATACCACAAACCTGAAAGCAACACAAACCAAACAAACCCCCACATTTTACTTTGGAACTTGTTTTGTTGGTTACTGCACTGTTTTGACAGTCAAGGTACAGGCCAAACCAAGGATTCCAGACATTTATGAACTATTGGATATGTGGAAAGCCAATCATGCACAAGATACTTGGCAATAGGACCATGTTGTTGATTAAAGTGCTACAGTGTCTTCTCATATGTGATGGCTTGTCTAAGAGTGGCCTCATAGGCTCATACATTTGGGTTCTTAGTCATTAGAGAGTGGCATTACTTGGGAGGGTTTAGGAGGTGTGGCCTTGTTGATGTGGCTTTGTTAGAGGGAGTATGTCACTTTGAGGTTTCAAAAGCCCAAGCTAGGATCAATGGCCCTCCCTGTGGATATAGACATAGAACTCCCAGCTCCTTCTTCAGCACTATGTCTGCTGGTGTGGTACTTGCCATGACAACAATGGACCAAACCTCTAAAACTGTAAGCTAGCCACAATTAAATGCTTCTCCTTATAAGAGTTGTCTGGTGTCTCTTCAAAGCAACAGAACACTAGTCAAGATACCATAGAACTCACAGTCCCATGAGTTATGGACTTTACACATCGTTCTCACCTGTGTGTGCTCATGGGAAGAAGTAGAGCTCAAGGTAAGGGGTCAGGATAGAGAAACCCTGGTTACGGATGGCAGTGGATTGTGGCGCGCCAACCCTGTCCAGCAGGAATTAAGACACGACACATCCAGTTCCTTCTCTTAGCGGTTTACTCAGGATACTTTACAGTCAGCATTGTGTGGAGGTGAGCCCGAGATCCCTACTTGGGCACAGCTTATATCCTACTAGGAGCCCATGAACTCATGCCACGTGTCATCTCCCCATAGGCCAGGGAAGATCATGCCACTCAGAAGCACAACCTACAAGCCAAATCAGGTGTTGTTTATCTCAAAGCTCTCGGCCAGCCATCGCCATCTTTAGGGCGTGGCTCGGATGGCTCTCTACAGTGGATGTGTTCAAGGACTCTGGATTGGCTATACATAGGAGAGAGTGTAGAATGAGGAATCCAAGAAATGAAATACTATGCTAGTTCATGTTCAGGATTTGGCCTTTATTCCAAAGTAGTGAGAAGGCATTAAAAGACTTTTAATAGGGCCAACACAATCCATTTTTTGTTTTGTTTTGTTTTGTTTTGTTTTTTGAAGAGATTTTAGGTGACCCACAAGAATGTGTGGACTTTTACTTAAAGGGAAAGTATCTATCTATCTATCTATCTATCTATCTATCTATCTATCTATCTATCTATCTATCTCCATATCCTCTGGAGCAAATCTGAGATCATAGGATGGAAGGAGCCCCACATTGGCGGGAGGGGTCTGGACCACACCAAGTAGTGCTTTGGCATATGATTCATCTCTGCTGTCTGGGGGAGCAGGCTGCTTTCTTCCCGCCTCCCACTCCTGCTGAAGCTCTGCAGGTAAAGGAATTACTTCGCATTTCTCATCAGCGTTTCTCAAAAGGGGAGAGCTTTGATCGCAGCTATCTCCTTGGTCCAGGTCTTACTTCAGTATGTTCAGTATGTCCGTGGTAGCCTGTCATCTTCCAGTTGGCTTTGCAGGCACAGCCATGTCTTGATCTTAGTGTTCCTGGTCTTACTGTGGCTGTGAGGAGTAGTCAGTGACTGACAGCTGAAGCTGGAACTGGAACCTAAGTAACAGGATGGAGGAGACAGGGAGGAGAGCCATGGAATAATCTCCTAGGTGTATTTTGGAAAATAAACGATATAGCATTCATGAAAATTGTGGCATCATGGGATTTTTTTCCCCAAGGGATTCACTTTTTTTTTTTCCCCAACAGAAATTTGAGAAGGTAAGTGATTCTGAGTAATATGTCAATCATAGGGGAATCTGTCACTTTCTGGCAAGTTGAGTAGGCCACAGGTATTTTTATTTTATATACCTTACCTTCACTCACTCTTTTATGAATTATGAAGCATTTTCTTCTGAAGCCAGGGAAAGACATGACAGGGAAGAGAAGAGCTGGTCCATATAGTCTTACCTGGGGTATCTCAAGGGTTTTCTGTTTCGGTCTTTATCCTCGCCTCTCTGTTCCCTCTGTCTTTCTATTCTCCTCTTGCCTCCTGGTTACAATTAGCAGTAGCATTTGTCACAGGGCCTTTGCAAGGGTGGTCTTCTGAGCACTGGGGTGGGATGTAGGGGGTAACAAATCAAGCAATTGGAGATGCTGACATGAGATCAGGAGGGCACACCAGAGGCCCAGAGAGCGCCCGAGTGCAGAGAGGTAGAGGCACTCCAGGGAACATGCCAACATTAGCATAAGGAGCCATCAGCTTGGCCAGATAAAGCAGGTAGGCAGCCGGAAGGAGCTGGCATGAAGTAAAGTAGGGCAACAGGAGGCAGGATGCTGGTCTCAGCTTTGGTCACAGAGCCCAAGCATCTGAATGGTAATTGACAGGATTGGGACTGTATCAGGTACAAATATTTGGAAATTTACCCCGTAGGGAAAGGGTTGTAGAAGCCATCCAGGGGCAGCCTATACACCTCTGCCTCTACTCTACTTACCTTAAACAAAAGCCAAGTTTTCCACTCCATGCCCCATATGCTTTCCATACCTTATACTAGCTCATCAGCTCTAGAACTCACCTGTTACCTTATGGTTATAGATGAGACCCAGAGGGATTCCAGAACATGCCTGGGTAGTGAGGACTAACACAGAAGACTATAGCAAAAATCCTACAAGATGTAGAATTCCCATGTCTGTTTTTGAAATTTTCTTTGCTTATTCCCCTTTCTGCCATGTTGCCACTACCTGTCTGGGGGAAGTCAGCCCCAGAAGCCACACTTACACTGGTATGCAGAGATCTAGATGCAAGGAGTGCTTGAACGCTTGCAGAGAAGAGGAGAAAGTCAGTTAGCAGAGCATGGACACCATCAAAATAGCAGTATAAGCCCAGAGCTAAACTGCCAAAGAGCTTCTTGAGCTTGTGTTCTAGTCCACAGAGCCAACAGGAAGGCTAGGCGTGCTGGCTCCAAACATTATTCCTGTCTCCTCTTTCTGGACCTCTCAGAGTCCTGTCATAGAATATATAATTACATTGGCTTAGAAGAGGTAGATTTCAGAGAAATCTGGCAGGAGAAAAGTGGGTATCAATTTCTTTTAAAACTTCTAAAATTGCTCCAACTGTCTTGTTCACGGATACCCACAATTCATAGCATGCCACCCTACTCTCGCCTTCCTGTTTCCTTCTGCTGTCCTTACCAAACATCAGAGAATGAAAATTCTGGGTCTGCTACTTTCCAGAAAAGGGCACAGGCTTACTGAATCACAAGGCTCAGCGTTTGGCAAAGAAGGTAACTTTTCATAGCTCACAATGTCTAGCTGAAGAAATTTTGTCTTGTTATATCAGGTGGTTTAGTAAGGGCCCTGCCATTACCTCTACCTTACCCAAACAGTTGAAACACATATCAAATACCAACCAGCAGCTCTCCAAGAACCACGTAGGATTTATAGACAGTGAAGCATGCAGGTAATGCCTTTGTGTAGAATCTTCTGACTTTGAGCCACTGATTGTATGCAGAGGTTAAAGGAAGTGGGTTTGTGGAAACCCTGTCGGGAGAGCACCCTAGCATTGGGGCAACCTCTGTGGTTTTGGAAGCCACTCAGCAGTTAGAGACAAGTGTGGCACTGAGGAATACCAATGTAAGATGAGCCTCAGGGCTTTCCGGGAATCCCGTTTAATTTCAGGTAGGAGATCATAAGTAGATCAGAGGAGGAAGTGGTCTGTCATCCTTCCAACCTGAAAAACTCAGTGTCAAAAGTGTATTTCTTTGTATTTCTTCCAGTGGGGGGGATATACCCTTAAAATTTGGCTCTTGGAATTTGAACCTGATGGAGTCACTGGACTCCTTCATCCAAAGCTGGACTTGAAAGAGTGTGAAACAGGAGGCTTTGAGGGACCTTTCAGAACTTCTAAGCTAGGCAGAGCATTTGGGGACAGAGATGGTCAATTCCTAAGTCCTTCTACAGTTCTAAGTTCCTTTTTTCTGTTGATGCCCGAGAGTCCCTTACCAAGGTTCTTCTGAACTCTGGGTTCAGCATGCACACATGTATTCATACACAAGAATATACACCACATATACACACAGAATTGGAGATGAAAGGAGAGGAGGAGATAGAGGAGGTGGGGGGAAAGAGGATGGGGAGGAGGAAGAGGAGAAGGAGACTTTGAAGAAATCAATTTATCCTTTCTGTGTAAGGAAAAAATGTCTGGATTGGGTGACTTCTGGGGTCCCTTATTGGCTTGTGATTCTGAGTCTGGCATGCTTCTCTAATTCCTGGGAAGCAGGCAAAGGCAGCCTTGACCTGCCCCTGCCCCTCCTGAGCAGGGTGTGGTTTGCCAGGAGTAACACAGCTGCTGTGCTTGACTCTGGACCTCTGTACCCACAGGCTAACCTGAGTCAGATGGCAGACTGTTGTATGAGAAGCTCGTGAAGCAAGCCCCTGCTCTGGACAACCCACCTCTTAGGCCTTGTGTCAGCATTAGCAGGTAGTGTTACAGGCAACCAGATGTAGGGGAGCAGTTGAGCCTTGCAGAGTTTCCCAGAAAAAAGTGTTTCACCCATTTTGGTCAATTCTGAAAACAGACCATTTCTTTTTTTCTCCTTTTAATTGATTCTTGTTTAAAAATAACCAGGAACCATCTATAATCTCAGTTGAAATAGTAAAGTAAGAAACTATCCTGGAGAATTTGAGGAGAAAAAAAAAAAAGATCTTGTCTTTCTGTACATTTCTGGCTAAGATGTATAGCAGTGGCTAAAAAGTTCACTAAACTAACAACCTGAAGTTGGGGGTAGACGGGAAGTGTGTCTGGGTGGAGTTAGAGGAAGAGTTGGGGGTGAATCATGAAAATACATTATACACAATTCCCCCCAAATTAATAATACAATATTAAAATATAATTGAGCTTAGAATTCCTCTGACCCAGTCCTGTTGCAGTATGGGGCTCAAGGGAGTTGAGTAGTCCACTAGCCAGCATCTGGGGCTAGCCCACAGCTGTCAGCAGGTAGAGTCTGCTCAGTATTTCTCTGTATAGAAGTTCTTGAGTACAACTATTTTCCTGCCATCCTCTGGGGTAGGCAGAGACTCAAAGATGATAGCTATCCTGTGTGAGTTGGTCATCTAGGGCGTCTGGAGGACCCAGGTCACCTTGCCACCTTCTAGATTCGAAAGTGATTAGGTATTGAGATATGCAACCGTGACTGGAAGCCGTCAATGGTTGGGCCGTCACCAACTAGGAAGAAGGGATGCCCTGCTCTCAGTTCTGATAGCTCTTGGGTTACTTTTGATGACTTGGTTTGTTGCTCTAGACTTAGGCTTTTCAGACTGGCTGGGAGAACGGCCCCCTTTCTCAGGTCTGGGCCAGTGACTCCTTGCTGAGGTCCTGTGAACCACAGCCAATGACTTCTGGCTGACAAAGCAGGGTTGTCTCTGGTAAGTGTTAATGTTGCACTTCAGAGCTGCAGAGTTCTTTCTCTGAGTTACTTCTTCTCTCAGTGTCACAACTGAAGAAACTGAAGCCCGCAGAGGCAGTACCTGACTGGCCTAGGTCAGCTGTCTGTCAAGTTAGTGGCAAAGCTGATACGGAGTTTCTGGGTTATTTCTTACCCCGTGATTCATGCAGCCTCTTGCATTGATGCTATTCGCCCCTCACCAACTTCTTTCCAAATTTAGATGGAGTCTTTTTAGAGTGAGCTGTAGGTTTTCCTGGGTCAGGCTGCCATCCGTTCCTGGTGAGCAGACAGCTATAGGTAAGTGGGGGAGCTCTATCTCAGGTGACTCCGTTATAGAATTTGTCCTCCATCAGTGTGAATATGGTATGGGAGCAGAGGGTTGGGGGTGAGACTTTCTTGTGTGAGATGCGGGGAAGGATCAGCAGTGTTCTGGATTATTAAAGGTACAGGAAGCAGAGGTATAAGAGGCAGAGTGAGGATTCTCCCAACAGCTTATTCTGTTACTTAAAGAGGAGTGTCAAATAAATGGAACTAAACGAACATTCAGTTTGCTTCTACAAGTTGAGAGGTTTTGGCTACCTCCACAGACTCCACTAGTGACACAAGGGTGTTATCTCCAGTAAGGCAGAGAGACATTGGTGAAAATATTGAAAACTTTTCCTATAGAAATGCCACAAATCTTACCATCTGGTATTTTATCTACTTCCCTTCATTTAGATTAAATTTTTCTACATGACTCAGTATCCCTTTACTTAAATCACCTCTGCAAAGTACAGATGTTGGATGGAGATTGGTGCCTGCCTATGCCTGTCTTCATGAACTATTCAAAAATAAAACCTCTCCTTTGCGCCCTCCTCCAAGGGCGCATTTAACCAAGAGGATGAATGGCTGTAATTCGAGTCTCTGATAACCCTCCGAACAGCCTTTTCGGCTGGTGCTAAAGTGTTCGTTGTAGAACTAGCAATGCGTGTGAGACAGGAAGCATCTCTGTGCTGGATAGGATGCTCAGAGTCACCCTCCACTCTCTCAGGGAACGCTCTTCAGCTGACTGGAGCAGGGAAGCTGAGCCAATCAGAGGCTGCTTTTCTAGCTCGGTCACCAGTCTGTGCTTGAGGAAGGCTTTTGCTTTTTATGCTCTGTATTGGAGAGGCAGATAAAATGCCAGGTCTGCAGGTCTCTGGGGATAACCTCGCCCTGTATGATGTGAATGAATAATAACATCTTGCCTGGTAAATCCACAGGAATTGATAAGGCAGCGCAGTTCTTCCAAAGAGGCCTTTTATTTATTTATTTTTTTTCAAGCTCTAGCTGTGGTTTCTGCAGCAATTTTGTTTTTGCCTTAAACGAGGTGCTGTGGATTATCAGACCTCCATGTATGACAATTTGTACCTGCATGGAGTTGAAGACTCGGAGGCTGTAAGTATTTCATAGATAGCCGGGTCCCTCTCTCCTCCTCTTCCTCCTCCCACTCCCCCCTCCTATTTCTTAGGCAACGCAGGAAACATGGAGCTGAAAGCCAACAGCACTGGGGTGCTTGCTGGCAGCTGTGTATGCTCTGTGTAGTTTGTAGCTAACTGAAATTATTTATTGTCAAACAAAAGGGAAATTTACTTGATAACAAAAGCATCTAAGAGAATAGGTTGTTGGGATTTCTCTGTGACCAGGGCCACGCTTGACTCCTGAGGGGTAACTGCCCCTTTTAGACTGGCTTAAACTGTGCAGAAAGTGCTGTTTTTCCAGTAAGCAGGGTTCATAGGAAAGACTCATTCTTTATATAATAACGTTGTTTGTTGAGCTAGCATGAATGGAAGGTCCTCAGCTATCGCTGTGTTATTATGTGCTTACTGGCCAGACAAACAGTGTGGTTTCTGCTGCTTCTTTGTTAAGGAAATCAGATGCGCAGGGTCGTGCACACAATACTCTGGTGCCGAGGCGGTAGGTGCTGTCCCTCTACTCTGCCCTGGAAGACCGAAGTGAACTCATGTGTGTTTGGTCTTACAACACTGGACTCCCGCCCCTGACAGCTCAGCCTCCTGCAATGTTTTACCATAAGGATGAAATGATTTTCTGCAATCCCTGAATTTGTAGCATAGTATGCTGTACAGTTTACACAGAGGTTAAAAGTGATGGCTGGATTCGTCGTTTTTTTTTTTTTTTTAAACTCTTGCTGGGGGCAGCACCTGTTTCTGCATCACTTACGTAGACACCTTGCAAGGAAAGATGCTGAAGGGTTACCCATGGGACATACTGTGGGGCGTCTGAATTTTATGAGTGTAATGCTGTGCATGTTACCACATTCAAAACAGAAATGTGTTATATAAGGGTCTCTGGCTAAATCACCCAATAAACAGATTATAACAGAAAAAAGAA
This sequence comes from Montemys delectorum, assembly GCA_019843815.1. Classification (NCBI taxonomy): domain Eukaryota; kingdom Metazoa; phylum Chordata; class Mammalia; order Rodentia; family Muridae; genus Montemys; species Montemys delectorum. The sequence continues at coordinate 40,718 of JADRCD010222001.1, read as the reverse complement.
AAAGAACCCTATGGCATATGTCAGCATAGATGTATGCATCATAACTGCTGTCCATGAAAGATAGCTGCCCTTGGGTCTCAGAAGGCTTCCCATTTTCCCTTCCTGTCTGTGTTTGCTGTAACTCTAACTCTTCTCCTGCGAACTCGCTCTGTGTTTCGCCCAGCGTGCTTCAGGTGACCAGACTGTCAAGTCTTTGCAAGGGGCTGTAGTCGTTATGTTAGGGGTTGAAGTCACGAAGGCCTGCTCTGGCAGGTAGGGCTGAGGGATGGCAGAGACTCCAGGGGTTCAGTCAAGCAGCTTCACAGCTGGGCTCCTCTGGAGGCCTGACTATTTTCTTACACTCTGTCTCCCTCCACACTCAGTTATGAAACATCTGATTCCTTGTTGAGTTGTAAGTTTTATTTCTGACCATGATTTTAAACTTGGGCAGTGTTGCTTTGAAGCAGATTGGAGTTTTGTTGTCTCTCTTTCCAGAAACGCTTTTAGAAGCCAGCTGCCACAAGCAGCAGAGTCGCCTAGGAACTAATGTGAACAGCTCCTTGTTCTCTAGAACTGTGTAAATTTCAGATGCACCGGATCGGGGGTGGGGGGGCATTCTAAGTACAGAAACATTTGTCTTTCCTTTTGGTCCAGCCTCTCAGGACAGCAGATTTTTCTGTAGGGTGGGAAGTGAAGAGTATAGTGTGGCCTGACTTGCGGACTAGAGCTGATGGCGTGTAGGGCTAGGTACTGCAGTGCTGTGTTCCCAGTGACTCAGTGGTGGCCAGCCGGCTGAGCTCCTGGGGCTGTGTATATCCACAGAGGTGAGGAAGGTGGGCAGAACTGAGGAGTGATTTGGGGTGGGATGGGAACAGTGGGTACATAAAGCAGAGGGGAAGACGGAGATGTTCGGAGGGCTGACCTGACCCTGAATGCTCATTTGAGTTTATTTGTTTTTATAAGGAAGAATAATGTGATGTGTTACCCGAGATGGTGTGAACAGAGCTTCAAGCCAATGGAGACGACTAGGCCTAAATAGCTGAGCCGGTGGAGTGCCAGATAAAGCCACACCTGGAGTGCCACATCCCCAGCAGTCTCTCTCAGTGCCAATGCATTGATGGCTGTAAGTGTGGGGTTTGCCCAGATCACAGCAGAGCTCTTGGAACAGGTCTGCTGGATAGGTGTGTGGAGAGGCTTCACTTAGGTGTCGAGATGCAACCCGAGGATGGACAGGCACTAAGAGCTCAGAATGGTGTGTCCTCTGGGGGGGCTGGGGAGCCCCTACCACCCTGTGCTACTGCAGATCTTGTGGGGTGTATGGAGCTCAGCATGTCAGACATGCTTCCCATCAGTGTGTCCATATAGTGAGACTGTTAACAGGTCATTTTGCCTACAGACAGATGCTTTACTCTAAGAATAAAGCCTTGATATACCCTGTCAGCACATCTTGGCTTCATGGTCTAAGAGAGATTTCGGCACTGTGGTGGGGTTTTGTTTGTTTGTTCATTTTTTGTTTTTTTTTTGTTTGTTTGTTTGAATCTGGCCCACAGATGGATATAGATGTTAGCCTTGTAGGGCCCTAGGTTGAAGCCTGAAGCAGGTAGCCTCTGTCTCTCACTATACATGTAAGAAAGGACAGAGAAGCTTGCCAGAATGGTTTAGTAAGCACATATCAGATTCTTTAGTCCTGAAGTGTCTGTTTGGACAGGTCTGATAACTTCTGCTCGGGTTACCAGGCAGGTAGTGAAGGACCAGGACCATCCCTAAGTATAAGAAAATGCAAACACTCACTCAGTGGCCCCCAGCAAGGCCTTTCATCAGAGTAGGGGAGTTCACATAGACTGTCATGTTACTTCACATTTTTTTTTTTTTTTTTTTTTTTTTGAGGATGAAAACCAGGGCCTTGTGCATTCTGGGCAATGACTCTATCACTGAGCTGCATTCACGGTCCACATTACTTTGTGAGTCACCTTAGCATGGATAATGCAGTACGCACCTGGGCCACTTATAGTGGGTCATGTACACAGGCTGCCATTGGCTTCTCTGTAAGTGTTACCCAGTACCCCACTTTTACTGCTCCAGTCTATCTTAATACAAGTCCTGGTGGCTTGTTATACAAATAATAAGTTTTTTTTAAAGATAAATTAATAAGGAGACTCAAAAAGCAGAAAAAGTTGCCTGAGACCCACTACTCTCCGATAGTCAATGCTTATCGTATGTAACACACTACTTTTGGCTGTCAACATATTTCCTTGTAATAGATTGTCTTCAGCCTGCTGCTGGGTTACATCCTGGTCCGTTAAGTGTTGACCTCACCTGACTAAATATCAAGCACACTAACACTGACACTGGCCTGTGCAGAGTGCTTTGCGCAGCCACGTAGAATTCTGAATGACTAAAAGGAAGTTTAGATGCTCCTTTAGAGTATTTCACAATGTGCAGCCAGGGCTAGCCATACAGAGCTGCTGGTTTCATGTTCCTAAACTCTTCCATTTCCAAATGCCCAAAGTTAAAAGCATCTAAAGGGAGAAACTTGGTCATTTTCGGTGAGAAAGATGATCAGGTCTTAATTCAAAGCATTTATTACCCAGGAAATACAGTCTTTAAATATTGAAAGAAAACATAAAGTGGTTATCAATACCATTAGAGATAGTGGTGAGTGATAAAGGGGAAGAATTGTACCAATTATAATGTATATGTTTTGTTTGAATGCATATGTAAAAGCATGTGTTTAAATGTCTATGTATTATGTACTATTCTAAGGATAACTGTATATTAATTTTTGAAGATATTTGTTTCCAATAAGCTGTTTAACTATGTTTGTCTAAGTGTCTGTGTACCCATGTGCGCATATGTACTGTACAGTCTGGTGCATCATGCACATTACTATGTAGCTATGCATCATGCTTTATTAACTGATGGTTGATACTAAGTGGCAGATTTCTAGTACAGAAGTTTGGAGAAGGGAAGTTATTAGCTGCCTTGGATGTGAACAGAGGCACCCAGGAGGATTGAAAAGCTACACTCAACAACAGAGTGAAGGAGTTCCAGTTTAAAGTTGTTTCCTACGAAGATGTGTCCTTGCGCTTCTTCAGGAGGAAGATAAACTTCAGACGGAGGGTTGATGTGGCTAAGGGCCTTTAGAAAAATGTCCTAGAGATACTCAGGTTTGGATTTCTCTTGGAAACAAGCAGACCAAAGGCCTTTATGCTTCTGGGGCAGGGAGTCTTGACAGTCCATTTCCAGAGTATGAAAACTGGTCTGGAACTGAGTCTGAAGATGGGGGTTTTGACACCCATAGCTAGAGAAGTAAATTGAGTGCTTATGGTTTGTATGAGAGCTCTCACTGAGAGATGTAGGTGTTTTACTCAGCTGAGCTAGTGTGGTAGTAAGTCATGGTCAGAGAAGTAAATGATGCACACACCTTTTCTTCAATCAAATTCCTATAAATTCTAAAATATGTATAGCAATGATTTCTGTATTAAATTATGATGATGCTAAGAGAGAAGTTCCTTAAATTTGGCCAGAGGCCATGAGTTTGCCCCTCCTGCTGCTTTCTCCATTTTGGGGTGAGAGATGAGAGTGTGACCCTCAGTCATCACATCAGCCCGGTCCAGGTGCTTCTGTATTCTTTCCTGACAGCATTTCTCCTCTTTAGGTTATAATGGCTCACAGTAAGCTATTTTTGCATTGAACGACAGAAGTGTCTGTGGCAACAACTCAAGGCTTTTGTTTTGACTCACGGTTTCAGAGGGTTCTTGGCTTCATGTGTTTGGGTAGAACATCATTGTGGCAGCAATGTGTGGCAGAGGAACATCTTCATCTCATGCTAGATACGAGACAGAGAAAAAAGGAAGACAGGGAGGGCCCAGGATATGGTTTCTGTGACCTACTTCCTTCAACTAGGTCTAACTTCCTTTCTTTTACCACTTCTTGATCATACCATTATACTCTGAATCCATGAAGATATGACTCCATTAGTTAGATAAGAGTCCTGAGAATCCAGCCACTCCCCCAAAATCTATCATTTGGCAAAGAAGCCCCTTGAGGGATCTTGTTCACAGTGCAGCACAATTGAGTCTAGAGTTTTATAGTACCATGACTCCAGCTGTATGTCCTCAGTAAATGCCATATCACTCTGTGGAACTTATATCTGTGTGACGCTCAGCAGCAACTACGTAAACTCATCATAAGGTAAAGGGCCCACAGGTTTCCTTTTGCCTCAGCCTTTCTTCTCCAATGATCTTATTATTGGGTTGATAGTCCTTGTCATTCTGTTCTTCATCTCTTCTTTAACATCACTTCTCCAGGTAAGCAACTGAAAGAGAAATAGAGGGCATAACTACACTGGTTATTATTTTCCATCTTGTCGTGCCTCTCCCATTTGTCCTTCCAAACAATAGTCATATCATAATTTCACTCATATATCAGTGGAGCTAAGTTGAAAATTAGATCCAGCAAACTCTACAGAGATGTATCCTTAAAAACTAGGCAGGCTTTGATGCTGTTAGCAAGTTTGTACCAGCCACAGGAGCTGTGAAAACAGCAATTTTAACAGCCACTTTACAATGGCCCCTTTTTGCTTGAGAAATTTTTATGCAACCCTGGGTATATAAATACATAAAAATAGACACACAATTTAAGAACTTAACTGATAATAAATCATAAAGAAATGTATTTTCAAACTGTTTTGGGCTGGCAAGATGGCTCAGCAGGTAAAAATGCTTGGTGTATAAGCCTAACGATCTAAGTCCAATCCTCATAAACCAAATAAAGATAGATTGAGAGAAATGGTCCCACAAAGTTGCCCTATGCCCCCCATATGTCCGCACATGCATAATCATGCACATATGATAAAAATTCAGAATGTCTTGAAGCGATTCCTTTGCTATACATATAATTTCACCATCTAGTAAAGACAAAATCAAATTTGCATACTCATTAAATGAATATATACTTGTTTAATCTTTAATTTTTTTCAGTTCCTGTCTTTTTGTTAACCATTACCTGTCTTCCAGTTTGTTGAAGCAGTTAAGTCAGATAACACTTGCCACAGTGATGTCTGTCAAAGGGACTGGCCATGAAATCTCCGGCACCACTTTCATCAGAAGGAGACTCGACAAAGGCAACTAATTTTGCATTTTTATCCACCTTACAGTATTTCAGCACAGCAAACTTAGCCTTTCTCCTATGCTTATTCTTCCTGGGAAAGAAAGATTTCTTTTCTCAGCCCAGGAGGAGGGGTGGAGTCACTGTGAATGCAGAGGTTAGACAAAGGACGGCATATTCCAGCTGCTTACTAGCAGGGAGCAGCCTTTGCTGACCAGGAGTTAAGTCGTTCCTTAACCTGCATCTTAATTTTTGCATTTTCTATAACATCCAAGGGTTCAGTCTCAAGGGAGACTACCTATCCTTTCCATAAGGGTCTTCATGATAAACTGCATCCTGGTATCAGTTTCTGCTGCTTAGTTTTATATAAAGAATTAAGATGGGCATGATAGCACATGCCTTCAATCTCAGCATTCTGGATGCAGAAGCAGGTGAATCTCTATGAGCTCAAGGCCAGCCTTGTCTACATTGTAAGTTCCAGGACAGCCAGGGCTACATAGAAAGATTATTTTTCAGACAAACCAACAAGCATACATCAAGGGAAGGAAGGAAGGGAGAAAGGGAGGGAGAGAGGGAGGGAGGGAGGGAGGAAGGAAAGAAGGAAGGAGGGAAGGAAGGAAGGAAGGAAGGAAGGAGGGAAGGAGGGAAGGAAGGAGGGAAGGAAGGAAGGAGGGAAGGAGGGAAGGAAGGAAGGAAGGGAGGGGAAACAAACCTTTTTTGCATGCATAGATGGCTCAGTGGTTGAAAGCATTGCTGCTCTCCCAGAGGACCTGGGTTTGATTCAGCACTCACATGGTGGCTCCTGTCTGTCTCTGACTCCAGTTCTGGGGGATCTAATGCTCTCTTATGGCCTTTGCAGGCATCAGATATTCATGTGGTACAGAGACATACCTGCAAGCAAAACCACCATACACATAAAACAATGTACAAAACAATTAAATCTTAGGGGAATATACAGAGGCACAGTACAAAATGCCAGAAGTATATTTAGGACCATTTCAGAAGTTATTGGAAATCCCAAGACAAAATCTATGTGAAAAATTTTAAATGAAACTCATTAGCAACTTCACATAGCAATTATAAAAGTAAAACATTCTAGCACTATGCTACTGATCAAAACCTTCCATGCTGAGGAATAATAGAAAAACACTCTCCAAAGTCTGGTTTCTGTAATTAGATCATTATTCTCTCATTGGAGGGGGAGACTTCATATGGACTGTCAAAACCTGCAGGTTCTAACCCACAGCTGTTTGGAGTCCGTGCTGAGGTGTCGAGTGGCATGGCAGAGGTATGAGATGCTGGGTCCGAGGCCCACAGTCAAATTACATCATGCAAAGGGGAGTGTGCTGTCAGAACCATCATCCATTCTTTACATGTTAGATCCTGAAACCTTTGGTTATGTGTGTTTAGAAACTTGTGTCAGTTTTTTTTGGGGGGGGGGGATGGCCTAGCCTCACACTGGATTGCAACCCACAGCTGCCAAACCTATGCAGTTGACGAAATGTGCCTTACATATAGAAGACAAGGCCCCAGAGGCCACAGCTGAATGGGCAGACCCAAGACAGTTTACAGTTCGTATAAAGTAATGGCAGCAGATAGGGACTTGTAGATGTTTATAGCCTGGGCTTTGAACCATTTAAGATGCTGAAGTCTGTGAGGCCGAGGGAAAACTCAACTGCTATTTTTACAGCACATATTGGTTTATAGAAAGAAGGGAGCTTAGCATTGGTGAGTGCTAAGACTGGAACTTGCTCTCACTCCCTGTTTATCTGGTCTTTGAATATCAGTGTGCGGTTTTAGTTGTTGGCTTAGATACTTATCCATTGTTAGCATTTCACATGTCCAGCATTTTGTTTTTGTTTTTGTTTTTTTTATCTGTTGTAGAAATATTTAAAAGGTTTACACTTAAAGCAGAATGTCTTGAACAGGTAGAGTAGCTCCTGCATGTAATTCCAGGTTTCAGAAGGCCGAGGCAAAGAATTATTGTGCGTTCAAGCCAGGTTTGGATTACTTCAGAAGTCGGAGGCTGGCCTAGGCTCTAAAGAGTACAAAACAAATGGGAACATTTTGGATTTTCTTTTGTGTTCCTGGGAAGTTAAATGAAGGCTGTACCCCAATGTGAATATTGGGAACCCCTGTCAGGAGCCTGTGGTTTAGACTCTGATTTTGCCTTTCAACAATTCCTATTAGATCTAAATCTTACTTTTCCTTTCAGCTTGAGCATCATTTGGAAAAAGATTTGATCTTCAGTGTCACTGTTCTCATTAGCGTTGTTGAACTTTTCATGAATGATATGACTGTAGCTTAAAGTGTTTCTCAGAATTTTTAAGTCTTCGTAAAACTTAATTTCTTGTTTTACTTTTATTCTAAACATAGGTATAAACTATGAAAAGTAATGTTTTCTTTTTAATTATTTGCTTTATAACTTAAGACAGAAATGTAGTCTAGCAATTCTGTGACTGAGGGAGGAGCCTCAGTTCCAGAGTGCCTGGGATTGAGTCTAACACCCCACTTCTTAGCTGTGGCCCTGAGTATGTTTCTTTTTCATTTCTTCTTATTTTTAAAATATGCTATAGTTTGATTATATTCTTTCCCCTCCTCAGACTTGTTCCAGATCCTCTGTACCTCTCTATCCACCCAACTTCATGCTCTTTCTCTCTCTCTCAAAACAGGAAAATTCAAATAAAACAAAATATAATAAAACAATACAAAGCATAATGAAAAGCACACACATGAACATACATGCACACACACATACACACATACACACACATGCATACACACATAAAACATGCAGTCTGTTGGTCAAGATGGTCAAGCACTTCTAGGGCCTGCCAAGGAGTGTGGCCAGTTCACCCAGTGACACTCCACTGAAGAAATACCATTTCCCCCTTTCCTAGCAAATACCAATGGAAGATAGCCTCTTAACCAAAAACCACAGGGTACCCTGTGTCCACTTCCCCTCCTCCATGCTGGGACTTTGTCTGACTTGAACCTGTGTAGGTCTTGTGTGAGCTGTCATATGCTTTGTGAGTTTGTATGCATATCAGAACAGTTATGTCTAGAAGATGCTGTTTCTCTGGAGCCAGCCACACCTCTGGCTCTTACAGTCTTCCTGCCTTCTTTCCAAATCACTCCCTGGTTCCTTGGGGAGTGGGGGTTGATAAAGGCAAATCTGGGTATGTTTCTTAAGCTTTCTGTGCCTTGATCTCCTTGTCTCTGTAGCATAAACAATAATGAAACTGATACCTTGGAGGTTCCAAAAAATGTTATTTAGTATACATATATATTTAATATATATATGTAGTCCTTCAAATGAATGTATATATATATATATATACTGTTTTGGGGAACTAAGTATGCCCCTTACCACACAAGTTCCTACCAAGAACTTAGGTTCATTTCTAATACTCTTGAATAATGTTTTTACAGTGATTCACCCAAAATCCTATAGAATATATTTATTTCTGTTTCTCTATGTCCATGTGTATGTCCCCACCAAATGTCATATTCTGTGCAAAGTTTTATTCTATATAAAGCTAGCAGTAACACAGAGCCATATTCAGGGTGATGATAGAAACGGACAGGTAGAAGTCACCGCTCTTCTGAGATCTTCCAGTTAACTCGAGTCTTGTTTTGGAAAAGGAGATGATAGAGTCCTTGAGAGAATATGAGGGTTTGGAAGTCTTGGCCTTGGCCTATTGTGGCGGTGACTTTGGACAGGCACTTTTATCTTCTTCCTAGTCCTTAATTTCCCTTGGATAAATGAAGTCTGATTAGATAGTTTCTAAGATTTTTTTCTGCGTCTAGAATTATGTTCTGTTTGTGGATAAGCATTTCTTCCTTTGGGATACAAATGCCACTGTATGCCATTTGCTTTCTGAAATGATCAATTACCATGGCATTATATACACACTGAGTAAGGTGTCAGTGTGTGGGCCTTAATTCTGCATATTTGGCTTCTTTCAGGATCTTTAAAAGAAGCAAGTGTGTGTGGGACACGTGTAGGGAAAGACTGCACTTTGTGAAGGCAAATGTTTTATGTAAGACTTTAACTCTAGATTCCAACAAAAATGCTCCTCTACGGGTTTGCTCTCCTTTCTCGTGTCATACTTCCAGCCCTCAGCTGCCTGAACTGGCAACGTGTGAGCGTCAGACCTGGGGTGGCACACTGAGTCATCTTTCCTACCAACAAAGGTGTCCAATCTGTACATTAAGAGTGTAGACATTCACAGTGTTAGAATAACCATTTTGTGATTCACATGACTCTCAGCATCAATAATATATATATATGCATTAGCTATAATATATATATATATATATTTAATTTTTAGAATTTCTTTGAGTTAGGGTCTCAAATCCTTAGTGCTGAGATTACAGGTATGCACAACCATTATCTAAGAATATTTTCAAATATTTTTTTTCTCTGTAAACTTTTGTTCTGTTCATCAGTATTGTTATTGTTTGGGATGTTCTGAGACCAATAACCAACTAAATACAAGACCCCAGAAGTGTATTAAGTTTTAGGAGACATTGATTCTTTTTAAGAATCAGTTATTCCTTTTAAAAGTAACTGTACCCAAAGGCCATAAAAATGCAAGTGAACTTCTTGATTTGAGCTCAGTCCCTTGAATATTCCCTTAAATCACATTTGAATAAAGTAAGAATTGGAGCAAATATTAATCGTCTATGCTGATAGGGAAATATGGTGAGTATCGTGTTAAAGTAGTAAGTGAGTAAACGTATTGGTCTCTTAGTCTTGCCAAACACTCTTTATTGATAACTTGATGCCATCTGGTTTCAATTGATACCTCAGAGATTAATGTCTTAGTACCTATTTGATTCAATGGCTCTATTGATTCAAGTGATGGGATTAAGAACTTATTTTTCATATTTTCAAACCATTTGGCCACAGTATTGGAATTAGGATGAACTTAATAAGGTCAGACGACAAGGAATATTTTAATCATCATGATGTACAGGGTGCTTTGTGAAGTGCTGGAAGATTGCAAAGTTAGCACACAGAAATACAGGACCGCACAGGCCAAAGAGACTTTGGATGTGTCAGGTTTTATAAGAGAATTTCTCTGATGATCAAATTTCACCATTAGTCAACTGAAAACTGAAAGCATAGTTACATAAACCACAATGCATAGTCTTTCATAAAATGATGAGTTTTTATTTACATGTCTATCTATGTACCTTCAGGAGTTTATGTGCACCATGTGTTTGCAGGTATCTGAGGAGGCCAGAGGGTGTCATATGCCTTGGAACTGAAGTTCCAAGTGGTTGTGAACCATCTGGTGTGGGTGCTAGGAACTGAACCTGGGTCCTCTACAAGAGCAACAATGGTTTTTAACCACAGAACCACCTCTCCAGATCCATAATGCATATTTTTAAGAGATCTATTTATTTATTTTATGTATGAGTACACTGTCGCTCTCTTCAGACACACTGAAAGAGGGCATCAGATTCCATGACAGATGGTTGTGAGCTACCATGTGCTTGCTGGGAATTGAATTCAGGACCTCTGGAAGAGCAGCCAGTGCTCTAAACTGCTGAGCCATCTCTCCAGCCTCCATTATGCATGTATTTTTAGATTACCAGTGGTAAATCTCTTCTCTGGATTTAACGTTTATGAAGAATATGCTATATTTTATTGATTCTTACACATATTTTGTCATGTTTAACATATCTAAGAGCCATATCTTAAAATTAATGATACACCATAGTTTTACTGGCAGTGTTTTTAACTATCATTGTACATAACCTAATACTAAATTTTAAAATACATCTTCAAGTCAGTGAAATGAAATATTTTTGGAAAAGTTAGATGATATAAAACCGGGCAGTGAGAGCAATAACTCTCTCTCTCTCTGAGAACCTCCTTGCCTGTTCCCTTCCTATGGGCTATGATCACTAACTCACTAGGTTTTCGCTCAACCACCCTCCAGGAAAAGGAGTTCTTCAGTCCTTTTCCTAATGTACTGACAGACATGGGGATGTAGAAAAATACTCTTAAATATATACATGTCTCACACACATAATTAACAATACAAATAATATAAAAATAAATCTTATCCTATTATGACACCTAAAAAAATATACCACAGATATTTTGTATGCCAGTTGGCTCTTTTTTGTAACATACTGGCTGTGGTTGTATCATGGGAAAAAACCCAGTTCTTTTTGTTGATATCACAAAACACCATTTATGGGATGCAGAGTTTATCTTGACTTACAGTTCCAGAGGGAGAGTCCATAATGTGGCCAGGGAGTTGGAAGCCAGAGGCCAGATCAGGAAGCTGAAAGATCACGTTTCCATTCATACACAGGAAACAGAGAGAGCAAGCTGGAAGGAGGATGAGACTGTGAATTTTCCAAGCCTGTTCCCCTCCTCCCCTCCCCAGTGGTGTACTTCCTAAAGGTTCCCCAACCTTCCCATACAGTGCTACTCACCAGGGGCCAAGTATTCAAATATGGGAGTCTATGGGGGATATTTCTTATCCAAATTCCTACAACCACTGATAAAGATTTAAAAGAGTTTTCATTCAACTACCCTACAGAGAAAGGCTAACTTTTAACATTTTTTTTTCTATGAATATTTTTGTATACTAGGAAACATTTCTCCAGAATATTTCTATATATAGAATTCCTAGGTAAAATTATTAACAAAATTTAAGATTTATTTATATTTTTGAGTATTATAAGATGCTCTTATATTTAAATAAATTCTTTACTGCTCGAGAGAAACACTGAATTAGCTCAAAGCATTCAATCTGAAACATAAAACTGTAAGACATTTCTTAATAATAGGAAGCAGCTTTGCCTGGGCTTTGCTTCTGGGTGCATAGGAAGCACTCCCCTACTCTGTTGTAAAAATTTGTTGCTAGTTTTTCAACAAAAATTGCAAAAATTGCCCCAATCCTCAGCCTCATTTTTGGAATTAAAAACCCCAAGACCCAGAGAGGTTAGACAGTCTTTCTCAGAGTGGCACAGTTTGTTTCAAATGGAATTAGAACGTTACTTGCATATCCTTCTAGGACAACATTCTTTTATGTGATACCAAATTCTGAGGACCAGTAATATTTAAACATCCAGACAACTCCCCAAAGGTGGCTGCATCATATATTTATATGGTGTTTGACAATGGATTTCCTGAACAGAGAACATACTGCTCTCAGACCCAATATTAGACCTTTATTTGCTTAGAGATCAAATTTGCCACCCAGTTTCTTTCAAGGCTTTGTTTGATGTTGCTCTGAAGTTTGAAGTGAGGAGTTGATGATGGATTAAAGTGATAATATCTCCATAAAACATAAGTGAAATAAAATGTCAGTGCTGGAGAACCTTGGAAAGAGGTTTGGGAGTTTAAGGAAATACTCAAATTTGTATAATTTGTGTGCAAGTCATGTTGAGAGTTGCAAGTTAGTGCTACATTTGGCCTTAGCTGAGAGGATTCAAGGTCCATTTTGTTCTTTGTCTTTATCATTTGCAATTCATTTTCCATGAGCTTCCAACTCAAGAAAAGACTTGCGTGATTCAGTAGCAATATTTTTAAAAGGCAAATGGATATTTGTCAAAAGCACAGAGAATTACAAGATCTGTGATAGGAGGTGATACTACCAGAAGGAAAAAAAATAGCGTGCCCAAATTAGAATAACTTGAAAGGGTTGAATGAAATGTAAAGATGTCAGTAGCATATAAGGAAACTACAGGAGACCGTGTTGGCAACCCACAGTGGTCACTGCTCCTAGACCCAACAGCAAGTGGAAGACCCTGGAGACTGAGTTTTGTTCAGAAAGCTCCTCAGAGAAGTACACAGCTTTTTCTGTTAAAAGTATCACCCTGAGGGTACCTGCCTGGGAGCATTCCCCAAAATGGAAGCCAGAAATGGGTACTACTTTCTCTTGAACTCTGGTTTCTGTTGGTCAAAGTACCTACCGGAGGCCACACTGAAGAGTTTGTAGGTCAGCTGTACTGGGCAAGAGCAGGCTGGAGAAGTGTAGGAGGTGACATGGAGAGGCAAGACGAGGTTATTTTTGTCTGAGTATATATCCAAATGAGTAGATGAAAGCACAGTTTGAAGGTACTCCCAAAACACACCTCTGAAGATGTGACTGAGGCTGTGAAGGAGTTGGTGCTGGTAATTTTCCATTAAGATGCGTTTTCGAGCCGGGCAGTGGTGGCACACGCCTTTAATCCCAGCACTTGGGAGGCAGAGGCAGGTGGATTTCTGTGTTCGAGGCCAGCCTGGTGTACAGAGTGAGTTCCAGGACAGCCAGAGCTATACAGAGAAACCCTGTCTCAAAAAAAAAAAAAACAAAAAAACAAAAAAAAAAAAAAAAACAAAAAAAAAAACAAAAAAAACCCCAACAACAACAAAAAACAAAACAAAAAACAAAAGATACGTTTTTGGTTTCATTATGTGGACGTAGTTTTCCCTGCAGATAGTTTATCTGAGTCTTAATTCTTATGCTAATGAAGCTTTGGGACACTTGCTGGGGTGGTGGGTGGGTGGGACTCAGCAATAGGGAAAAACTAAAGGTCTGCAAGGAAACTTTGGAAGGAAAGCTTAGAGGAGGTTATGGTTTGAGTGAAGCCTCTGGGAAGGGCTTAGGGTTAGATAGGATCAGGTCTTGAGGAATTGAGACAAGGACAGCAGGGACAGCAGCAGAGGCTATCTGAGAAGTGGACAGGTGACCTGAGCTAGCACCGTATTCTCACCAAGTGGTGTGGTTTGTGATCCAAGGCAGCATTAGCTTTGTAGACGCCAATGTGAACATCTTCAGACTCTGACTTGATTACGGGTCTTCTTTGTGAATTACCCAGTCTGTGGTTTTCTGTTACTCCAGTGGAAAACAGATTAACCATGCCTTTAATCCACAGAAGTCTCTATAGATAATGAAAGGCCACAGAAAAGTACACAGGAGCCTGAGTTGGGCTCCTTAGGAGCCCTAACTATTGTTGTTCAGTGGTTGAGGTAACACAAGACCAGGAGAGGCTTTGTAAGTGCAGGGTTAGAAGGTGAGCATCTGCAGAGCTGGTGACAGTATTCTTTGAAAGAGATGATGTAATGGCCAAGTTGGGTGGAAATAGAGGAGCAGCAATTTCCTTTAGTGTTGAGAACAGAACTTGAGTGGAAACCAGCAGAAGATCATGGGAAATACTTACTCAGAGGCCAGGCTTTACCACTTTTAGCAAAGTCATACAGACTCTATATATGTCTGTTACAAAATCTATTCTGATTGGTAGTTGCTTGCACAGCAGACTAAACCATGAAATTCCATGGAGCTGTGCACATACGACTTGAACATATTTCTGAGCCTGTATTATTCTCTAACTGGAAGTTTTAGGAGTTCTGTTTCTTTCTAGTAAACAAGTTAAACTAGTGCTATCCAGGGAGGTCGGTTTAGAAGGCAGATAGCTATAACAGACCTTTTGTTCCCCATTGTTAGGGCTTCTGAAATGTGGGAGGGGGTAGACCCTTACATTGACTGGGTGCTTACTCTTACACTGATCAGGAGTCCAGAGTGCAGAAGGAGCCCCGGCCCTGGACGGGTGGATTAGCTGGCCTAGGATAGAGATGTATGGCCCTGAAGCAGAAGGTGGTATCCTTGGTGACGCTCATCAGAGCTGTTCCCCAGGGGACAGATCACTGTGGTGGTGGCCATGTACCCACATAAGCATGTACCTCATCTCTTCCATAGACACAATTTTTAGGTAAAGAGGACTCAGAGTAGAATTTTCTGCTGGTCTTGGCAGTTTCTGCAGGGTCAGAGCCAGGTGGTTCTCAGTAGGAAGAGCTGGCCCTTGTGCTAGGAGAACTCCGTCAGTGGCCACAGTAAAGTGTCTGTTCCAGAGATACAGAACCAAATGGTTGTCAAGAGTCCTCACTGGGAATCATTTTGGTAAGGTTTTAATATCTAGATATTTACTCCTGTATGTGTGTTTGGCCGTGGGTGGAGACACTTGACTGAGAAGTACAAAATAAGCCTCTAAGTAACTGTATGAGGGACTAAAGACTTGGCTCAGCATTTATAAGTACTTCTACTCTTGTAGAGGGCTCAGACTTGGTACCCAGCACCTGTATAGTGGCTTATGACTTCCTGTAACTCCCGTTCCAGGGCATCTGGCTCTCTCTTCTGTCTTCCTTGGGCTACTGTGCACACATGATGCACACAAACTCACACATGTTCACATAAAACCAAATAATTAAGTATTTGTATGGAGGTGTCTTAAAGCTAAGCCAGCCTCACATATTACAGAACATTGCTTGAATATTTTCATTTTCAAAATTTATGTACTTATAAAATAATAATTATTTTCTTTTTAAGTTATTTTTTGAGGTTAGCCTCAAAATGGCATTTTCATACATATATATGTACTCTTAAATCATTTTATTTTTAATTCTGTGTATGTATTTGTGCATATGCACATGAGTGACAGTGCTTGTAGAAGCATCCTATCCCCTGGAGCTAGGATTATAAGTATGTATGAACTAGCTGCCTGACTTGGATGCTAGGAACTGAACTTCAGTCCTTTGCAAGAGCAATGTATTCTCTTAATGGCTGAGCCATCTCTCTCCAGTGCAGTTATATAGTGTTTGTTAAAGATTGGTCCTTTCCCCTCTCCTTCTCTCTCTCCTCCTCTCTCCCTCCATTGCCCCCACCCCCTCTTGACTTATCTCTGAGACAGAGTTTGACCATGTATCCCTTGCTGGCCTAGAACTTGCTATGTGGAAGAGGCTGTCCTCAAACTAACAGAAGTCTGCTTGCCTCTGCCTCCTAGACCTGGGAATTAAAGGCACGGGCCACCACACCTGTTCAAAGTTGATTTCTTATGTTATTTTTGTAGCTTCAATTTTGAAGTTATTACTAGTGCAGAGCACAGTGTTATAATGAGGGTGGTGTAGACCTTGTTAAACTACTGTATTTTAAATTGTGTGTGCACATGTGTGCACCTAACTTCTTGTGTCAGAGCTACAACATAAGGTGCGGAGTACTTTAACTCTTGGAAGTTTATTAGGATTGAGCAGTACATTGATAAATACATGGGTTTACCCGGTTTTAAATAGTACATGGGAATGCGCGTAGCTCAAATGCATTTGCTCATACCTACTTCCCAGTTTAATTGCATGAATTCTCCTTAAAACATTAAGAGAAGCAGAGAGGAAGGATAGAGAGGGGGAGGGAGATTCAAATAAGACAGATTCAAATAAGGCAGAAAGAGGACAGGGAAATGCATAGCCTAGATTTTGTGAGTGTTTTGATTCATATCCCTTCGACTAAAACATATCCTGGCTGTGAGATGTGCAGCTCGTCGCTCAGTTTTCATCCGAATGTTGCATTTGCAAGGAGAAGCTGGCTTTCCAAATGCCAGCCAGCAGCCCGCTCAAGGATGGCGGCTGCGCCTAACTTAGCAACTGGATTACAAAGGTGGCCTGAGGAGGCTGTGGAGAGGGCACATCAGGCACCTTGCTCTAGAAGCCTCGCAAGAATTTTGTCAGCTGTGGTTAGTTAATCTGACTTTCAAGTGTATATGAGTTTTTAGTTCCAGAGAACTTGCAAAGATGTCCTAAGCAAAAAGCCCCACCCCTGCGTATTAAATGGAAGCGGTTTGAGTCTCCAGATTGCTTTCCTGCAGTTGGGGAGACCCTTCAGCAGGCTGTAATGATGTCACTCCTCCACAGGTACAAAACATATCTGTCATCTTTTAAACAAGGGTAAATGTTATATGACCTCTGAGGTCCTCCAGAGATAAGAGGATCAGTGGACAATGGAACTGTTCCTTCTTCAGTCTTCAAGGGCTTAGGTCAGTTCTCTATCACTGTAGCAGAATCCATGAGCTAATCAGTAGGCTCTTTACAAAGGCTTAATTTGAGTTACAGGTTTAGACGGTCTACTCTGTGATTAGCAGACTCACTGCTTATTGTTGATAGAGGTGACAGATAGCAACAGTGGGGAACAGGTGAAACTGTTCACCTCACAGGTAGAAAGCAAAGGAGGAGGAAGATTCCAGGGCATGCTCCCAATGACGTAAGGTCCTTTTACAAGACGTCCCATGCCCCTCTGGTAGCAGCACCTTGGGGCTGGCCTCATGGGCTTTAGAGAGTGAGAATTCAGCAGCCATAATGTACCAACCATGAGTTATTGGAATTTTCTACTGTCTTGAGGTTAGGTTAGGTAGTGGTAGATGGTTTTCTTCATCTACAGATAAATAATCTGCATCTTCATCTACAGTTAAGTGATAGCAAGTGCTGTTGAAAATGTGGAGGAAGGAGCTCTTCCCACTGGTGGGAAGGTAAACTAGTGCAGTCATTATGGAGATAATATGGAGAATCTTCAAAAACCAAAAATAGATTCACCATATGGTCTTACTAATTTAGTACATATTTCAAGGAAATCAATTCAGCATACCACAGAGATATCTGTACATAGTCACGTTTATTCACAAAAGCTGAAATGAACTCAGTGTAGGTGCCCATCAACAGAGCAATGAATTTAAAAAAAAAAAGTGTGGCTTATATGCATAGTAGAGTATTATCCAGTCACAAAGAACAATGAAATCCCAGCATTTGCAGCAAAATGGATGAAACTCTGTAGGACATTACTTTAGTGTATTATCATGCATTACAAGCTAGATTCAGAAAGACAAGCAAGATGTATTCTTTTTCATGAGTAGATGCTAGCAAAGTGCTAGGTGTAGCCGTCAAAATGTGATCAGTAAAGGTTAAAGTGGGGAGCTGAGGGGACAGGGGTTGGTGATCAGCAGCTGCTATGTGCATGAATGAAAAGGTTGCACTGAACTCCAAGGCTCACAGCTATCTATTGAACTGAGTACACGTACCCAATGAAGGAGTTAGAGAAAGGATCTATGGAACTGAAGGGCTTACAGCCCCTTAGGATGAACAATTTCTAACTAGTACCCTCAGAGCACCCAGGGACCCAACCACCAACCAAGGACTATACATGGTGGGACTGATTGTTCTGGCAGCATGAGTATAGTAGAGGATTGCAAATTCGATCATCAGTAGGAGGAGAGGACCTCGGCCTTGTGAAGGTTCTGTGCCCCAGTGTAGGGGAATGCCAGGGCCAATAAGTGGGAGAGGGTGGGGTGGCAAGCATGGGGAGGGGGGAGGCAACAGGAGTTTGTTCTTGTTGTTTTAACGTGTAGAACAGTTCCATAAAAAAAAAAAAAAGAAACCTCTGCTTTGAAAGGGCCCCACCCCCTTTTAAAGAAGATGAAGCCTGTTGAGTTTTACCATGAAAGCAGCAGGATTCCCAACAGGCAGCATTGGAGGAAAGCAGTGGGACCCCATACCCACTTCTCAGCTTCAGTGGGTATGGGATCCTTCACCTTTTTTGGCCCACTTAGGGGACAACCCGAAGCCAAGCACGTTCTTCTGCTCTTCCTCTGCTAACTTTCCAGCTTGGTTTCCAATGTCTGCTTCGTGAGCTGGTCAGGTGAGCCATCACCACTGGACTCCTGCAGCCTCGTGCACAAGCCGATATCAGGCTGGTGTGTTTCCGCTTTTCCATTCGGTTCTTGAAAGTTGTGGGCTACTACCTATGGACAAAACCTGTTCCCACTTCCTCCAAGCTCTTCAAGTCTTTCTGAGCAGAGGAGCTGACTCTCATCCTCCAAATTCACCTCTTGATCAGCCACAGCGCTCAGATAAGTTTTCATTTGAGTGCATCTAGCTGCGCTATGTCTGTAAGGGATAACTCTGTTTTCAAAGAATCTTAAGAAGCTGTTTTTAGGTTCTCAGTCTTGTTAGTAAAAGAATTTAAAAACAGACTGAGAAGCTGAGGACAATTTGTTGAAATGTGAGAGAACAAGAGGGCAGGCAAGGTATAAATCTTGACAGCTGCCTTAAGGCAAAGGGCAGAGAAGAGAAAGCAAAGCCATGCCTTTTAATGCCAGGATCTGAGACAGTTGCAGCAAGTTCTGCAATGGAGTTTGGCAGGCACTTGCATGGCAGAAGTGGAGTGGCTTAAATGTCCAGAGAATTAAGCAAGAAGGCTCAGGCAGTCAGGGAAAGCGTGCCCAGGCTTTAGCTACTTTCCAAAAGAAAGAGCTAGAAAGAAGGAAAAGGCAGTGTGTGCCATAGTGTCCTGTGCAAGCGGCTGCAAGCTACCAAGATCTGTTTTTGGTGGACCACACAGCACTCTTCTGCTGAACATACTTTGGGAGGAATTAATGGCAATAGGTGATTGGGAGACATTGAGAGACTTATTTGCTTATTTTATTTTATTGTCAGCCCTGGGGCCTGAACCTAGAGCCTCATGCATTGTGGCAGGTGTTCTACCACTGTGCTACAGCTACAGCCTTGTGAAGCTGGGCAGTGGGGTGAGTTTCTATGCATTGAGAGGACAAAAGGAAGGACTCAGGCAAGGAGGCCTGTTAGAAAGTTGTGGAAATAGCCCAGGTAAGATATGATGGAGCTGAGCTAGGTCAGTGTGTTAGGTGGAAACAGAGGAAGAAGCGATTGGGACCTGTGTGGCATGTCGGTTCATCTGGCAGGTGGCCCATTGGCTTAAAAAGGGAGAGGTACTCTGCATTTGGCTTAAGTGACTGACAGATAGTCACGCCGATGAGGCTGGGATGTTGGCCATCTTTTTTGATGTCTTCTGGACTGATCCAGTGAGTGCTGGTCAGGAGCCAGGTCAACTTTGGAGGCTGCAGCCCTCCAGCTGTTGATTTTGACTCCCGGCTGAGAAAGTTTCTGATTCTACCAAGGTCCGTGTAACCAGGGACTTGCTTAGGGACAATGCAGTTCAGTTAACATAGTTTCTGGGCCCTACCCTTATCTTCATATACCCTACTATGCAATATTTAGAAATTGTAGAGGGTGCTTGTCACATGTTCTTATGTTGTATGTTTCTCTGTTGGATTTAGACATAACATTTAGAGTCTCTCTCATATCTTAATTTTCATAGATGACTTTCTAGCCATTAATTTTGCATATTCACTGATACATGTAAAAAAAAAAATACAGGTCCCCAGCCATGTAAGCTTGGTGATCACTACTATACTCTACGTCTCTTTCTCAAAACAGTAGACAGCAAACCACAGTAGTAGTATAATCCCAGCAACACCGTTTCTGTCAAGAAATATTTCGTTAGTGCTCAGCAGAATGTCGTTGGGGAGACGCTGGGGCAATGGGGTTCCTTACCCAGAACCATATGTCTGCTGCAAGTCATCTCAGGGTCCTAATGGGTTCATTATTTGGTATCAGGCTCTCTCTCAGAACTTTGGTTCAATTAGTCAAGGTGGCTTAGGACTAGCAAACCTAGCAGATACTAAAGGGTGGCTGTGAGATTCTGGGTGAGGTTATTGGGAGCTTTTACAAAGAGCTTCCTTCTTTCTCAGGTGCCTGTGTGTGGTCACATTTGAAGCAGTGAACATTTGGGAAGCAGGAATGTCTGTCTTACTTGTCTCCTTTCCCTTGCTTAGCTTTGCACTCTATGCTTGTCCTGAGACAGGCATTCAATAAGTGGTTGCTTAGAATGAATGGAAATCCAATAACTTTAATTCCTCCAGGAATCAAGAGGAATCTAGGGAAATGCTCAGAAATGATTTCATGTTATGTGGTTGTCAGGGACTCCCAAGGGACGCTCATTCAGCCTTGGCCACCTATTTTCTTTTTCTTCTTTCTTTCTTTCTCCCTTCCTTCCTTCCTTCCTTCCTTCCTTCCTTCCTTCCTTCCTTCCT